>JACN01042073.1:0-11456 GCA_000787155.1 Scartelaos histophorus
GGTGAACGGGGTGGGTCGGGGGCGCGATTCCCCGTACCAGGAAGTGTGCAGACAGCGGGTTTTCACATAGCTGACCAAGTGTGACGGAGCTATTCTTGTAAATGTGGGTGTGTCGTATCCATTTTGGCTATTGAGACTTTAACAGGGCCACATGTTGAGGGATACAGGTGGTACGGGAGAGGTGCTGGAGACTTGTGAAATTTGTGGAGCAATTGGTTTTAGATTATAAAAACGGCTGTAAAGAGGTGAAAGCTGTTTGCAAAAAAACTATATAAAGTTATTCCTAGTTCATTTTGATCCAATGTTGCCTTTTTAATGTTATAAACGGCGGAAAAGCGCATTATATTGGCTATAACGTCATATTTTTTATTCTATACTTCTCAAACATCGGATACCAAGTAACACAACACAGTTAACTTTCAAAGCAACAACTTTTGTGGGTAAAATAAATCACAACAAGCTCAAAACTAGAATTAAATCAGGTTGAAAATTTGGAAGAAAATCAGGGATTACAAAAAGTGAATGGGGAAAAACAGGAATTATCATCTAAACCAGGTCTATTCATGCGTCGTCCATTACCTTGATTTTCAGCCATGAGGGGTTGCCAGGTCTGACATGAAAAATAATCATATTTGAGCTAACTAATTCACTGTTTTATATTTTTATAATTTGCCATTTTGGAGTTCCCTCAACATCTCATCCAGAAAGAGCACAAAGACAAGCACTATTTCCAAAAAAGAAGTAACACGTTCGGTTTTACACCTTTTTATTTGTGTAATTTGATGTTTTAGGGGAGGGTGCGCGGCGCCGTCTTTTTAACAGTAACGGAAAAAAGGCCAGCCAGTCGAAAAATAGTGGAATAACACAGAATCACACAAACTCTGGACCAAATTGCGCTGTTTTCTGATCTATTTTATAATGTTTCTTCATCATAAATATACCCGTAGTGGTGTTTTGTTTCATTCATACATTTTTAACGCACAAACCCTGCTAAGTTCTTCTCTAAAACTGAAAACACACTGATCCACCTTTGCTAGAATCATTTGGATTACTGAACTAAAGGTAAAACGTATCTCTTAACTTGAAAACTACCACTGCATGACATCATAAGGTTAATGTTCAACTGCAGATTTGTATTATATTTATTGTAACATAGCACAGTCTTGGGTCTGGTCAGATATATAGAAATGATGAGGTTCCATATTTGGCAATTTACATTTCCGATATTTCACAGCAAAGTCACAATGCAATTAAAACTGGTTCTTACCTCCCATCTGGAAGCACGAAACCATCTCATTCTATAATCTGAAAACCAACACTAATAAAGAACAACTCAAAAACAACTCCAGGTATGTTTTCGACAAGGTTACACCATTATAACGTTATTTAAAGCTCACAAAAATCAAGACGTACCTTTTTACAGTCCCAGTTTTGAACTCTGTGTCCCCTGCCCCATCAGCCTATTTTTAAATCACTCAGTTGGCTCAGTTTTATACAAGAAATATCCCTATTTTTAACCAGTTTTCTATAAAACTAGGACTATATCAACTCTAAACTAAACAAGACTTTCACACTTTTTTAATCTGATCCCCACCAACAGTAAAGAGGACCATAAATTATAATTTGTTGAGCCAAAATACAAAAAAATCGTGCTTGAGAATCACCAAAATAAATTATGTCTGACACAGGAATGCACATTTTATTTGTACTAACCATCCCAATTGTCCAAATGTCCAAAAATCCGGTCAGTCTTTTTAAATTGTCTGTCCAATGTTCGACTATCACCAGGAAGACCTTTACCCTATATTTCCGAACCAGCTCTCTCGGATCTGCGTTAGAATTCTGTTGCGTCTGTTGCGTCACATTGCATTAGGTAGCCTCTGTACACACGTGCCGGCATGCGGAGCTACATTAAACATGCTAAACCATTCAGACATATGGCAAAGGCTCCATTTATAGCCATGTACGCCGGGCCGCTGAAGCATTAGTAACACGGCAGAGTGCGGCGGGCGCGTGAGGCTGACAGATGAGGTGCAGAGAGGGGGTCATGTGAGGAGAGCGTACTTTTCTTATCGCTCTATGTCACTAACGCGCAGAGGGAGGACAGACTGGAGAGGCGGCGGCCATCTTGGGACTGTAGACGCCATGGAAATTCTATTGGAAGTTCGAGGTGAAAGGTTAAGGTGACCAGACGTCCCTATTTACCCGAGACAGCTTCAGTTTTATCTCAGTTTTGAGTGATTTGTCCCAGTTTTAAACAAGACATGTCCCAGGTAGCCTTATTCTGGACCAATCTGATCTAAAATAGGACGATATCACGTCAATAAAGCACAGATTATTCGCTGACCCACATGTAAATCGAGAATGGACACATACTTTTTTTTTTACAATTTGATTCATTCCTACCATCCCAACCCTGCGTCCCAGTTTTTAATTTTAATTCTATGAAAGATTTGACTTTTGGAATGCGCTTTAGAGTTTAATTCCATCACTGGGCACACCTCTGTTCACTGATGCCGATGTTTGGATTACGACATTCCACACAGTCTTATCCTCTTCTCTCCTCCTCCCTCGTCCTCCCCTCGGTCTCATCCTCCCTTTTTAGCGCCCTGTTTCTTGTCTACAAATCACCAAACGGAATCAAGGGTAAAAAAATAATCTTACAAATTAAATACGAGGAAAGGAACTCAACTTATGTCTATTACAAGAGTCAAAGGACCCATATTATGCTGTTTTCTGATTGATAATGTTATAGGGCTTAAGAAGTGGCCGATACGATACACACCTCGATAGATATGTCACGATACGATACACATCTTGATACAGTGCGCTTTCGATTCCATACAATATCTTTCAAAGTGATTCGATACGTTCAAGTTAATATGAAACACCCATTTTAATCATCAAAACAGCGAAAACTCTTGGCGATATATCGAGATATCGCAGCCCACGATATCGATACAGTATCATCATGTTAACCAATACGATACGCCGATATTTAGATAATTTTGCACACCCCTACTCCTCATCGCAAACATACCTGGAGTTGTGTTTTGTTTCATGTCTAACACACAAATTTTGCATATTCAGGCTGAGTTCTCCTCATCGCACATACCTGGAGTTGTGTTTTGTTTCATGTCTAACACACAAATTTTGCATATTCAGGCTGAGTTCTTCTCTCAAACCGAAAACACTCTGGTCCACCTTGTGATGTCATGGAGTAATACAGAAAGTGCTGCATTATTTTTAAACTCCATATGTCTTCACTAGACCAATTTTGATCATTTCACCCCCTTGTCATTCTCAGATAATGTAAAATGTAGCTGTTAGCAGATTTAGCAGAGAGATTGCCTTTAGAACTATACAATCCTAAAACATGAATATTTTTAAATTAAGATTACAAACATTTCCTTTCACAGATGCTTATATATATCCATCTTTTGCTCATTTATACATGTCATACATATTGATATTTTCTATAGCACACTTTGTATACCGTATTTTTGGGGCTATAAAGTGCATAGTTAGCAGAGAGATTGCCTTTAGCACTTCACAGATGCTTATATATATCTTTATCTTTTGCTCATTTATACATTTTTCAGGCTATAAAGTGCACCGGATTATAAATCGCAGTATCAAATAATATGTCATTGTTGTGTCATTGTCCACACATAAGCAGCATCGGATTATAAGGCGCAATAAGAGAAACAAAACGCGTGTGGGAGAAATGGAACTTTATTCAGGTCATTTACAATAACTCTCAGTTGTAGCTAACACAAAAATACAAGTTTAACAGTTGGTGATTTGGGCATCAAACATGCCCGGATCCTCTCAACATTGTTCAGTTTTAACACAAAAATACAAAACCTGAAATCTGCATGGTAATGGTGGCATTTTGGGTCCTTGTACAGCACACGGCAGAACTACCGGTATGTTGCACAGTCGCCCTATATGTGGCCAACATATTACTCCTCCTGACTCGCCCACTAATACCTTATTAGCCGTAATGTTACAACATAAAATCGGTTTGAGGTTAGTAAACACAACCAAAGGCGCACTGTGGATTTTTGAGAAAATGTAATTATTTTAGATGCGCCTTATAGTCTGAAAAATACGGTACTTGTTCATATTCTAGTAAAGTTGTTCATGTAAACTGTATTATTGTTTAGAATACATCTCCTTATACAGTATATCCCACATGTATATTATACCTATTTCAGTCCTGTTCATTCTACCATATTTATTTGTATATAATCACTACTATCTACACTGTGATATACTGTATAATTTAGAAATGTTCCTGCACATTCTGTATATATTATACTTCTGATCAGATGCTAAACCACATTTCATTACCTTATATTTATACACTGAATCTCAAATGGCTGAATTATAGACAAGCATTCTCATTTATTTTGGTGTAATTATTTGCATGATTGCTTTTATCTGGCAATATTTGGACTCTATGAGGCGCATTGAGTTACCCCGTGTATGAAAAAGTGCAGTACAAATAACACGTCGCCTTCTCCCTCACCCTCCATCTCCTTCGTCTCCCTCGCCTTTCTCACTCCCCTCTCCCACTGTCTGGATCGGCCGTGAACATTAAACCCCCCGGGAGACTCCAGAAACTCTCCACGTATGAGCCATTCCCACCATCCCCGCCCACGTCATCTGCTCCCCTCTCCTCTTCTTCTTCTCTTTTCTTTTTTGTGAGGCACTGCCATCATGATCCTCCATTGTGCTACACCCGGAGGATTACACGAGGTGATCCTGGCTTTGCTTATGTCTGGAACCCTATACTGTAAGATTAGACTCTAATTTATATCAAATCACCGGATTGCTTGGTGTCATGCAACCGCGATGGCTAGACAGCAAATAATACTTAACTCTGAATTCTTAGCAGATTAGCGTAATCTGTTTTCTTGGTTAAAGCTGATGGGATTATCTGTATAGCCAATAGGAAATAGTTCATGATATCATAGATTGTGCTTTTCTTTATTCGCGTTTCCTCTTGACCTTTTAAGGCAGTTCCTCCACGTGAAACCGCTTATAGAAAAGGATTGGCTGAACTCTGACCCCGGCGTCGCCCCCTCTCTCCGCCGGTTTTACACCTCCATAAAGGCGCGTGTGACATCTGGGGGTTTGTATTTTCACCACAGCGCTTCGTGCAAACAAATGATTCTCCGGGGATGGGGCTGATCTGAATCTCAAAGGGGCTTTCTACGCCGGTAATGGGAGAACGGTGAACTTGAAACGGACTCGGGGACTTAAACCGATGGCGCTGAGGTCGAGGGGGTCGCGACTTTGAAGATACAATGTGAAATTTAAACACTGGGGTTACAAATATTATCATTTTTTAGTATAATATAGTCTCACGTTTAGCCTATATCGAAGGCTTTAAAGACAATCAATGGCACTTTTCCTCCCAAAACCCTTGACAACAAAAAAGCAAAACCTTAAGGATAATTGTGTCATTTTTACACCATTAAACTAAAGCAAAGAATCATGGTACAAGTAGTTTTTGTTTGCTTTTTTATGATAAAAATGATAATACACAACTTTCTATGCAGGTTTATCAGAACTAGGTAGAGAATGATGGAAAAACGATAAAATGTCAACTTATAATATTGATTTTGGTTTTAAAATTCGTGAATTATTGCATCTCTTGTTCATAAATTGTACTTCAAATCTCCAAAGTCCAAACACCTCCATCTTCATCTGGCTTTCCACCTGTAATGGGCCATAGAACATCTGCTTTCTTGCGTTAACACCCTGGGTTCTTAATATAAACGAAAGGTTCTCAAGGGCATTTCAGGAATGTAGATGAAGATACTGAAGGGTGAGGTTAGGGGGCCAAAGCCTATCGATAACCGGCGGTACTTTAAAGCATTTCGTCGTAATGTCAGAGTGTATTCTGAAAGATCGGACGTGGGTCACCTCATTTCTAACGTGTCCTGATTTTCCTCTCTATGAATCATTTGCTTTTCTCTCCTCCTCCTCCTCCCTATCTCAAAACAAGACAAAAAACCTCCCTCCTGCCAAAACCCATTACCCATCCAGCTCTCCTCCTCCTCTTCCCAGACTGAACTATCCACATATGGACTCCGCTCTTAAAGCCGCTGATTTTACCGTCTGAAAAACGTCAAAAAACGAAACTAGTTCATTTTAAGCAGTTCGCGGTGGTCCGAAGTGGTCCAATTCCTTTATACGTTCACGATTGCGCGACTTTCAGACACCAGAGCAGCGTTTTGCAAGGAAACGGCATACAACTAGCATGCTAACACGAACTTCCTTATGCTATCAGCCTATAAAACGCTTCATGAGGCGCGCTATATAACTTTTCTGATCGGTGGAGAGGTGATATGGAAAATAATTTGTTCCATCAGATTTTGAATTTTTGAAATCTGAAAAAGTTGAAATTTGAAGTTTTTCCAAATTTTTCAAATTCAAAATAAAAATGTCAATAAAAAAAATTTGCAAAAAAGATCCAAGATGCCAAGGCAGAAGCAATTGATCCAGAGTGATCCGATCCAAGTTAATCATAAACAGGCAGGAAAGATAAGATGCCAAGGCAGAAGCAATCGATCCAGAGTGATCTTCTTGGATCTTTGCTGCGGAATTTTTCACAGCAAATTTTACTCTGAATTTTAACTGTTGAATTTGAGGAGTTGAAAATATGCACTGAATATTTAAAAGGTGACATTTTTATTTTGAATTTGAAACATATTGAAAAAGCAACTAAAATTCCGAAGAAAAAAAATTCAAATCTTTTTTCAGATTAAAAAAATATTCTGTGGTATTTAAAATTCAAAATCTGATGGAATAAATCATTTGTTCCATCAGATTTTGAATTTTTGAAATCTGAAAAAAGTTGAAATTTGAAGTTGACTTTTTCAATATTTTTCAAATTCAAAATAAAAATGTCTTTTAAATATACTTTTAAATATTCAGTGCGTATTTCCAAGCCCTCAGAACCAACAGTTAAAATTCAGAGTGTAAAATTCACGTAAAATGCGGAAAAATTCACAACAAAAAAGCCAAGATGCTAAGACAGAAGCAATCGATCCTGAGTGAGTGAGGAGTGCAAAGGCTGTTTCCTATTGGCCGTTCTCACCTGAGGGCGGAGCTTGAGGTTTCGATGAGGCTTCGCTGCACCATTTCCTCTTTGTTACTAAATTAGATCAGATCAATTTGGATTCATTTCTTCTGTTTTAGCATTGTGGATAATTCCCTGCAATTTTACAAAACTCTGAATTTTGACTATTGAATTTGAGGGCTTGTGCTGAATATTTATATGCAAATTTTTATTTTGAATTTGAAACACTTAAAATTTCAGCAACTAAAATTCAGAATAAAAATAATACGAACGTGTTATTTTCAGAGTTACAAAGTGAGAAATTCATTTAAAATTCAAAATCTGATGAAACAAATTATGTTTCATAGGTGACCACGTTTTCAGTTTTTCAAGATATTTTCGTGGAATAAATAGAAGAAATAGAAGATGGATTAATTAATGCCATACTGCGGGATATTCCAAAGACAAAGAAGAGAAGACAAAGATCTATTGTCCTTTCCCGCTGAGATTGAAAACATGTTACAGTAAAAAGAACAAGGCTCGGGGGCAGACAGAAGGAAAGAATAGTAGGACGCAAAAAATTTTTTCCAGAAAGTCCGTGAAGCTAGTTGTGGGATAACAGGAAGCCGTAAAGTCATAAGGGGATGTGGATCACGGTACCAAAACACGGAGCAGTCTGGCCGGAGTCTGTGGTCAGTGTGCGAGCGAACGCCAAGAGGGAGAGAGTGGCGGTAATATGGGCTTAAGGCGAACTTTTGCACATAATTTAACCAGAGATGAACTGGAGCTGCCATGTTGAAGCCATTTTCAAATAAACATCGAAAAACATTACACGGATTCTCAACCGGTGGTCCCGGGACGAGTTATTGCGCAGTGAGGAAAGAGAAACAGTTGGACAAGATGCTAAAATGTGTTTATTGTTACAAACGCTACGATCGGCACAAAATAAGGAGTGATTACATGGAAGAGAATGAGTTTCATCAGATTTTGAATTTTAAATGCTCACTTTGAATTTATTTAACTCTGAAAAAACATGTTTGAATTTTTTTTATTCTGAATTTTAGTTGGTGAAATTTTAAGTGCACATTTTCAAAGCGTTTCAAATTCAAAGTAAAAATTTTACCTTTAGCGCAAATATTTTCAAACCCTTAAATTCAACAGTCAAAATTCAGAGTGTAAAATTTGCAATAAAAAAAAATTCACAGGAAAGATCCAAGATGCCAAGGCAGAAGCAATCGATCCAGAGTGATCCGATCTAACTTAATCACAAACAGGAAATGGTGCAGCGACATCTTGGATTTTTGCTGCGAAATTTTTCACTGCGAATTTTACACTTTGAATTTTAACTGTTGAATTTGAGGAGTTGGAAATATGAATATTTAAAAGGTGACATTTTTATTTTGAATTTGAATCATATTGAAAAAGCACTTAACATTTCAGCAACTAAATTTCAGAAAAAAAATAATTCAAACATCTTTTTTTTCAGATTTAAAACAATTCTGTGGTATTTAAAATTCAAAATCTGATGGAACAAACTATCTTCCATATGATTACTTTGAAACTTTTCCATAATCTTTCTATAAAGCAGACCGAGTTACGGGTCAGATCTGTGGAGAGGCTCCCCCGCTCGCATCACAAAGCCTGTTTTTCTAGGTATTTTTGAGCTATAAAATCACCTTTAATTGAATAAATGTAAGGTAGAGCTGTTGTTGTTAGCGAAGGCGAAACTCTGAACTTCCGAACGTTGCGAAAAGCGCTTAAAAACGTATAATTAGGACGCTAGGATTGCATAAGGTAAACGAGGAAGAACTTTGGACGACTGCGAAACGTTTAAAGCGAAGTAGCTCTGTTTTTCGCATTTTTAAGACAGAAAAAAAATCAGGTTCCTTTCCTTTTAAGCAGTTTTAGATTATATGTTTCTGTCTTGTGGTTGCGTTGCTACATTCTAGTGTCTGCTGAGCTCAAAGATGTAATGTAGGAGGAAGGAGGGAGTCTGGAGAGGCCTGTCTACAAGCATGTACTCTCAATGGGTTTTAGAGACTTTTGGTTTGGACCGGCCGACATAATCGCTCATGTGTATATTGGCTCGATTTAAATGGAAAAGCCTGTGTATATATAATAGTTTTACGAATGTTTCTCAAATGAGCCGCCCTGTGGCTAACTGGCTATTGTCCAGGACGGTGGGACATAGACTCAAGCCATATGTAACCGCTAATACGAACGAGAGGAAAAGCATTTTGGAGTAAATTAATAGATTTTCCGAAATATGGACTCGAAGTTGGAATCTTATTGTACCCCAACCCCAAACCGAACACCAAATCTTCACTTTTATAATGTTATCCAAGCCTATTAGCATTTTTGAACGTTATATGGCACTATTTTGTCACTCAGAATAACTCAAAAGATCCAAAAAGTCTGAAAAAGACTTCTTTAAGAGCCCATATTACACTATTTTCTGATCTGTGTTATAATGCTTTCTCTTCTCAAACATACCTGGAGTTCCATTTTGCTTCATTCACACATCTTAAACGCACAAACCCTGCGTACTTAGTTCTTCTCTCGAACAGAAAACACTCTGTTCCACCTTGTGAGGACATGTGGTAACACAGGAAGTGCTCACTGCGTTTTTAAACTCCCTGCTGCAAGAATCATTTGAGATTTCAGCAGCTCTAGAAATGCCGATTGTGCTACAAGAATCATTTTTCAGATTTCAGCAGCTCTAGAAATGCCGATTGCTACTGAACAAAAGGTAAAAGAGGCTCGTTAACTTGAAAACCACCGCTACGTGACATCACAAGGTGCAACAGAGCATTTGGAGCGTTTGTATGGTATATTTTTGATGAGATAACACGTCTTAAAGCTCCAAAGAGTCCATTTTTCTTAGTATAGGACGTTTAATCATTCGCAACAGTTATAATTTTGCATCTCTTGAAAACAATGGGCTCTATTCACGCTTACGTCACAAACCAGGAAGACGTTTGCAACGACTACAACTTCCGGTGTACATTCGTTACAACACTGGGCTCGCCTACCGACTGTGATATGTTATTGCTGATTAGCCGAACATACAGAAAACTTGGGCATTTTCTCATTTTTTCCGAACAGGAAGTTGTAATCGCTTCCTTCTAAACGTCTTTCCGGTTTGCGACGTAGCGTGGACAGAGCCTGTAGACGCCTACAACCGGTAATAAAGCGGACGGTTAAGGGATACTGTACTGTATGTAACATTTCCACGGGAGTTTCATCGCTTTCTATTGACATTTCTTACCCACTATGCAATCTCTTTTCATTTGCCGGCCGCTACAGCAGAGCCAACGCCGTGATGGAGGTGTGTATATTGACCTAACAGGCAATGAGGCTGGAATACTAATAGAGTTAGCGGTATTAATGTGGCCGTCGGCGTTAGCCTATTGCCTCCCGTCCGCTACACTGATCCATATTCGGCTTATGCATAGTCTGAATCGCATCTCCTCTGCCTTCTTTAAAAGCCGCTTTAATCATTAACGGCAAACGTCCTTTGTCTGTTCAGTTATTGATTTTATAAAGTGCTTGTGATCTATAATTCTTTTTTTTCTTTTCCTCGTCTCCGTGCGTGTGCGTTTGTGCGTTTGTGCGTGTTTACGATGCTGCAGTCTAGTCCTCCGGCGGGCAGGCAATAATAATGGAAGCTTGACATTTAAAGGAAGTCTATTTAGTGCGACCAAATTAGCATATTTTAGCATGCCCGGGCTATTCCTTTCCGCAGAGCATTAAAACCCGACGAAGAGATCGGCTGGCGATTTTTAAGAGCTTTAGAGCAAGATTCATAGACTACAAAACGGGGCAGGGTCGCGCTCGCAAAGTCACATGCGCGCACGCACTTTAAGGGAGGTTTATTTTCGGACTTACTTGGAGCGGCCGCGTCCATATTTTGCGTACGCTGCATTTTCTGCGTGAGTTATGGGGAGAGCGGGGAGGATGGGAGGATTAGCATAGACATACTTCGTAATAAGGATAGAGGAGGACACCCGGCATGTCTCATACTGATGTGGGAACGCCGTGTAAAACAAGCGCGTGTCTAGACTGCTTTCCGAGAACAAAGAAACGAGATTCCTACAGGTTTATTGCAAAAAAATATGTAAATATATTCAATTTTTACCTTAAGAAAAGTAAAAATATGAATCTTTTATCTATATATTGCAATATTCATGCTCTCTCCACGCTCTGGTAACTGCTATCCCTGTAGAGCTGCACATGGGACTGATGTGATGAGACTTCCAATTAAAGGTGCAATGTGTAACCTTTGTTTCTATGTCTCTTGTCTCTATGGAAATGTTAGCGCACTGGCTAGAATGCTCCACAGTGCGACATTTAGCGTTCATTCAGTTACAGGCGCCTCTCC
>JACN01051682.1:0-13780 GCA_000787155.1 Scartelaos histophorus
TTCATCAGTTAGGTTAAGTCTAAAGTGGACATATGTAGTTCTGTGAGGGATGGTCATTTTCATATTGTTAACATTATACTTTAACTGTGTAACTAACTAGCTTTTTTTCTCCAGAGGTGAGTGTCCAGGCCTGGGCAGTGTCCTGCTGCAGCACGCCCCCTTTATGAGGATGTACGCAGACTACGTCAGAAACTTTGACCAGTCCTTGCACCTGGTCAGGACCTGGACTGAGCGCTCCTCTGCCTTCAGGAACATCATTCAGGAAATACAGGTGAGCTGGTCTGTGGTCTTTAGTCTTTCACCGATTAGCCACAACAGACGTGTTTGTTGGTGCAGAGCCTGGAGCAGTGTGGCAGTCTGACCCTGCAGCACCACATGCTGGAGCCGGTGCAGAGACTTCCTCGATATGAACTCCTGCTTCGGGATTATTTGAAGAAACTCCCAGAGGATCACCCAGATTATCAACCCGCTCAAAGTAAACCATACCAGTATTATATAATATTTTGTATTATGTTATATTTTGTTAACTTCTACTAGCGACTCAGGAGCAATATTTAACCTTTATGATGCTTTGCCTGTTATGTTCATTATTATAACATTATACTGTACCATGAAAATAAGCAAGTAGAGGGCACTTCATCAGAAAAGTTTTATAGTGGCTCATTTTTTAACAAATATACATTAATTTGAATTATTAAGAACTTTTTTCAAGTTTTTGCAGACTATTATCTTTTACCTATAAGGCTTTATAAGTATTAATGGCTAAAGAGTTTCATTGTGCTGCTTTTAATTGTAGCTCATTGTAGCTTTTATTTAGATTAAGAAAACAGTAGTATTTTATTACTTTAGAGTTTGCTGTGTTTGTGGTCTTCAATTATGTACTTTTTTTGGGTTTGTTTTTTCAATATAAGTTCTTGTGACTATACAATAATTATTAGGTCTATTATATTTGTCTCTTTACAGAGTCCTTGCAGACTATTTCCATGGCAACAGTCCACTCAAACAGCGCCATTGAAAAAACTGTACGTTTCCAAAACACAACATTGGCATTAAGTAAGATTTCACTGTTATAAACTAATGACTGCACTGGTGTCTACATTAGTTCGATGTGATACTTTTGTGTTGTCAGTTTGTATTGTTGTGTAACACCGTGGCTCTTCACAGGAGAATCTGAGGAAGCTGCTGGAGGTCTATGAGATGGTGGGAGAGGAGGAGGTGATCAATCCCACCAACGAATTTCTGAAGGAGGGTCGACTGGTCAAACTGGCCGCCAGGAACACGTCTGCTATGGAGAGACAACTGTTTTTGGTTAGAACAGCTAAACAACTATTATGTACCGTATTTTTCGGGCTATAAAGCGCACTGGATTATAGGGCGCAGTATCAAATAATATGTCAGTTGTGTCATTGTCCACACATAAGGAGCATCGGATTATAAAGCGCAGTAAGTGAAACAAAACACGTGTCGGATAAATCGAACTTTATTCAGGTCATTTACAATAACTCTCAGTTGTAGCTAACACAAAAATACAAGTTTAACAGTTGGGTGATTTGGGCATCAAACATGCCCGGATCCCTCTCAACATTGTTCAGTTTTAACACAAAAATACAAAACCTGAAATCTGCATGGTGCATGTCTCTTAACAGGTGCATTTTGGGTCCTTGTACAGCACACGGCAGAACTACCGGTATGTTGCACAGACGCCCTATATGTCGCCAACATATTACTTCTCCTGACCGCCAACATAACTCCTCCTGACTCGCCCACTAATACGTTTGTAGCCGTAATGTGAACAACATAAAATCGGTTCAAGGTTATATGCAACCAAAGGTCATACATAAGGCCACTGGATTATAAGGCCACTGTTGATTTTTGAGAAAATGTAATGATTTTAGATGCACCTTATAGTCCGAAAAATACGGTACTGCCTTTTTCACACAGTATAGGCAATGCTGGGAAGAAACATGCGCTTTGAACTATATGGTATTAGTTAGAGAAAAAAAGAAAATGCATGTGTACTCACTCTTCTGGTGCCTACACTTGCAGTTCCTCCTTCACTAATTAATGATAAATAAATGCAACAGTAAACCATGTATCGGAATATAACACGAAACGTTTATTTAGGTCAGAAGGTTGGCGGTTCGAATCCCACTCTCAACATAAAAAAACATCACTGGTTGAGTGGTCAGATCCATTCACCCACAGGTTGGCGGTGTGATTCTAACTCCCACAGATGAATACCGTTGTTGTGCCCTCGGGCAAGACACTTAACCCGCCTCTCCCCTAGTGTCTGTGTGCACTGGTGTATGAATGTGTGAGTGGTTCCTTGATGTAAAGTGCTTTGAGCGCCTTGAAGGTGGAAAAGCGCTGTATAAAAATGTGACCATTTACCACTCGTCATATTTATGCTCTGATGCAAGGGATTTTAAAACATTTTATTATTATATTATGCACATTATATTATGATGAGAATAATAAATCATAACTCTGAGACCATTTTTAAAGGTGGTCATCTGGACACTGTTCTGATTGCACTGAACCACTCCAGGACGAATGAATGAATACGCTCAGTTTAATAGTTTGATGTTCTTTTTTATCTTTATTTTGTGTCCCACAGTTCAATAACTTCTTGCTGTGCTGCTCGCCTAAGTTCAGTCTGGTGGGGCAGAGGTACACGGTGCGCTACAGGATCGGCGTTGACGGCATGAACGTACAGCCGACCTCAAACGATGGTCACCCGTTCACCTTTCAAGTCTCTGGGAAGGAGAAGACTGTGGAGCTGCAGGCCTGGTGTGTGAGAGGGGCACTTTTTAGTCCTGTAAATGAATCATTGGTCTGCTTTGTTTTATATTCACATTTATGTATTTTTGTTGATACAATGGTGGTGAATGCATATTAATACCTTAACAACAGTACTAAGCATTTCCTTATTATTGTCCTCATGTAGTTCTGAAGAAGAACGTGACGAGTGGATTAAGGTAATGTTCAATTTTGTGTATTTCTTTCATAAGCACGTTGCTAAAAGGTAAAGATGTAACTTTTCTAGTGGAGGGCATAGGAAACCACATAGTAAGAATTCACACATGGATTTTATTTCAATACAACACCAGAAATTGAGTAAAGATGTGCAAGATAAATATGTTTAATGCCAGAGGAGACAAGCAGGTGCCCTCCATCCAAGTTCTATCACGTTTCTTTCTTTAAAAGTGTCTTCTTTGTGCAGGTGATTCAAGAGGCCATTAAAGTTTTCCAGAAGAAAAATGAAACCTTCAAAATGGCCGCCCGAGAGCTCATCGTGAAGGAGCCGGTAAGTTTGAGTGCATTAAACAAAATGTGTACTACTACCTTTAAATTATCTAAGGCTTTATAATGGTCTTACAATGGCATTTATAAAGATGAAAGAACTGGGACGCCGTGCTCCAAAGTGGATTCGAGATAATGAGGTGACGATGTGTATGAAATGTAATGAGCCTTTTCACCCCCTCACCAGAAGGAGGCACCACTGCAGAGCCTGTGGATGTGTAAGTAGGATTTATACTCAAATTATCTTCTACTCTCTCATTTACTTTTACTGTTATGTCCTCTCTACTTTTATAGGTCGTCTGTTGGAAGTGTTCGGACAATAAAGCAGCTCTAGAGTACGACGGGAACAAACTCAACAAAGTGTGTAAATCCTGCTTCTTCGTTCTGACGGCTCAGCAACAAGAGCGATGGAGAGAAAATGTGAGACTCAGTTTCTCTATCGATTCTCAAAAATGATTTATTATTTTGTTGGGTACCCAAAATGTACATCTAATTGTACTGTATAGCATAGTGATTCTCAAACCTTTCACACGAAGTACCACTTGGTTATTACACCACCAAAAAATAATGACCAAAAAAGCACAAAAATATGGAGTAAATTGACTCTTAAATCAGCAAGTTTTTGAACTCCAAAGGAATCCGTGCACTACAGCTTGCTATAGCAGGTAGGTTAGCAATAATTAACTGTAGTAATAGTTGAATATAGTAAAGTATACTAATACCAGAAGATTGTTGGACAAAAGTGACTCAATAATGGTTGGCTGAATGTAAACCTTACGAAAGCTGTCAAACTTGTAAAGCACCATTTAATCTAAGATTTGTCTTTAGTTTCCACTATAGGATGGCAGAGATGACTTGTTTGTTTTAAATGTAAAATGTTAAAAGATTTTAAATCCTTTTTTATAGCTTCAGTCAGACACACCCATATTATCCAGTTTAATGAGCGGATTCTTAAATTACGAAAACAACCCAAAGACGAGGCTTCAGACTTGGACTGTTCTTCCTAAAAATGATCCGTCGGTGCTGTACCTGTACGCTGCTCCACAGGTACGGAAATATCACTGTTTGGGTTACAATTGTTCAACTTTTTAGAACATTTAAAAGTGCAAGATCTTGCTTTGCTTTATAAAGTTAATCATTCTTTTTTGGATTTTGGAAAAAAATGTCTGTTCTGAAAAAGGTTGACATTTAAACCTGTAGATGATGTATAATAATGTCATTATTATAAAATTATACACCATATCCAAGTCCAAAAAAAATGTCTTATTATTGACTGAAATTATCTGTAAATGTTGAGAATTGCATTTCAGCTTTTCAGCTAATCAAATAACAAACATGACATGAATTATTCCATTACATTCACTGCTGTGTTTTTCTTTAGGATGTCAAACCCCAGTCCACTATTCCTCTCCTCGGCTACACAGTGGAGAAATGTCCACAGGAGTGTCCGGGTCAAGTTTGTTTCTGTTTAAGACAGTCAAAAATCACACACACTTTCTTTTGTGACCACACGGACCTCAGAGATCGTTGGGTCACTGTTCTGAAGACGGCCATTGACCACACTACACTTGAATCCTGTAACAGTGATGTATCTGACACGGGCTCCTCCAGTAGTGAAGAATATGTTATAATTGAGCAGGAGCCACAGTGAAATTAAATCAGTGATATTTCTGAACATTTTTACAATATTTTACATAATGCAGATTAATAACTCAGAATGTGATATTTAATGGATTTAGAAGAGGAACTTAAATTGGAAATGCATTCATATTGATTTTGATTCACTGGTGACCAAACTCATGTTCGTGAGATATTAAAGTGTGTATTCTGACTCTCTGGCAGCACTATGTAACTTTTCTTTTGGGGGCGCTGTGGCTGGCTTGCCTTTGTGGGGTTACTTTGCCTAAAATGTTCCACAGTATGGCATTAAACTTATCTATAGTGCGTCAAAAATGGTTTATTGCTAGAAAGATGGATATAAGCCTAATGCCATACTGTGGGACATTGCAGGCAAAGCAATCGCATCTCCGTGGAGACAAACTGGTAATGCACCCTCCTCCAGAAATATTACATACTACATCTTTATGGTTTTGAGTAGTTATTAAATTCAGCACCATTTAAATTATCTTTGGCACAGCAAACCGTCTACCTCCAGAGAGCTTTGATTCTCAATGATCCTCATCGAAAATTGTTGTATTACTTATTATTTTACTTATTTTATTTATTTTAAGCTGATTTTTTTTTTTTTAACTGTTTATGTAGCCTCCAGATAACTTACTGTATACAAAAACCAATGGTAACTCAGTGTAGTGACTAAATTAGTTACATTTACACACATTCACTTCAGGGACTGTGATTGTTACCAGTGACAATGCACTTTATTTGAGAATGTTTTACAGTAAAATAAATAAACATGTTTTAACTGGTGTCATATTTGTGTTCCTTCAACAAAAATCTGTACATTGTGTCAAAGTTTGGTTCAAGTGGATACTGGACACAGAGGTGGAAATAATAAAAATCGCTAAATTAAGACACATTTCTGAAACAATTTAAAACAAATACAATACAACAGTAATAATATTCCAATAAGGTTTTTGTATTTTCTCTAACCAAGAATCTTCAAGTCTAAAAATGCTTTCCTCTTACTAAAAATTTGGAGGCTTTTGTTCCTTGTTAGGAGGAAAGATATTGGCCACACCGCTTGAATCAAATGAAGTTTTTCCACCTCTGACAGGGATCATAAGAGGGCATATAAAACACATTCAGCTTATGCCATTTCTTCACATTACAGAACAGAAATATTTACAACAAAATCATTACAAATTAATACGACAAAATATTTAAACGATACAAAAACATGTATTGTGCAGGAGCCACGTAGTAATAAGCACAAAGTGTGAAGGTCAGGCCATAGAGTAGGTGTACTGAGGTGTATCTGTTAGAAAATGATGCAATAAAAGGTGCATTCATTGTCCTTTCTTAAAATACTCGTGATTCAAATGACTTTAAAATCCCTTGGCAATTACTTTAAAGCAGTTCGTAACATTGTCGTGTTTGGCCCTTAAAGGTGCACCGCGTAACATTTCTAGTGGGGGATCTGCCACCTGCTTGTCTCCATGGAAACGGGTTTAGACTACTATACTAAACGATTTATCACGAGGGAGACACGCAGGTTATAGCACTACACATGATAAGTCAGATCTGTGGAGAATTTGTTCTTATTTCTGAGCAACAGAAACACTAGTAATGAATAAATGCTAGAATGATATGTTTAAAGTCATACTGTGGAACATTCCAGGCAAAGCGAGAACATCTCTATGTAAACCAGCACCAGAAAAGTTGCATTGTGCACCTTTAATGCTCATTTTGTCTGGTCATTTGAAGAGAAGGTAGGTCAATAATATAATAGCTAAACTGTATTGCAGCCAACAAAAAACACTGTATAACATCTGAAATATATGTATAAAAGTCCTTAATGAGTTTGATCAGAAGCTTTTTTCAAGGATTTCGAGTGTCCATGTAATACTTGTCCCTTGCTTTTCAAGTGTGCATGTAGTAAAATGATTTAGTTAAATTAAGACCCACTTGTGTTGAAATAAAATGTATATTCATTATCTTACATTCAAATTATCTATAGCACTCAAGCACTGGTGATGGTGAAATGTCATTTGTGTATGTTCTAAATACATCACACTGTAGGCCCAGCCAACAGTTTGTCTCTATTTCTTCGTAGTACTTTCTATTTCAGATGCATTCTTTCAGTCACAACGATTACACTTTGAGCTTAACTTATTCTGCAGCAGTAATGTGGTGTTTACAGACATGGCTTGTGAAGGCAGTTTGACCATACGATATACTACAGTTAAACTAGTGTGGACCTGATTTGGACAGAGGCATTAAGTTCAATGTGATTTCCAGCACTTTTGTACAAAGAGGAAAACCCATATCACACACACACACACAGAGGCTGACACACTGTACAAAAAGTATTTACAAAATGGCTACCTTTCACCTTCAAACTTCATCTTCACTAACAAGGCAATCTCATCTCTTCAGTTATGTTCAGCTTTTAGTTGGTGTGAACAGTTCAGTCTCTAATCAAGAGACTGAACTGAAGACACATAAGACCTGTTGCTAGAAATTAGTAAAGATTAATTTGGGTTAATTTGTGCAACAGACAATACTGTTAAGTTCTGCAATTTAGCTTTGATCTGTAATATTAAGTTATAGGAAGTCATAAAACACATTTTTCCAAGATGTTAACCAGCTAGCTACAACTAATTTCCAGCAAGAGACCACAGAACAACTGACAGATATGTTGTGCTCACTTTTCAGAATTTGATAATGCCGTGATTTCAGATGGAGGGCAGATGGAGATTTACAGTTTATGAGAAAATTATGATCCACAACTGTTGAAAAGAATCATAATTTCTCATAAGAATTTCAAAAATCATGTATATGGTGCTTTGGTTTTGAATAAAAGTTTTTGAAGACGTTGATCGTTATGCCAGTTTTTGTTTTTTGTGGATAGGCCGATTAATCACAGAGATACATTAACTAGGAAGCAGGTCAAGAAATCTGCAGTTTAAAAGTTAAACAACAAATTGTACGACAGAATTCTGACCTGTCCTCTAGCTCAGTTTTAAACCATTGGCATTGCAAAATGTTTTTATCTCACATGAACCCAACTTATTAGACATAGCTATAATAATTCAATATACTTTCCTAGTGTCCCAGAAAGAAGACTCTGGGAATGCAGTAGTGCAGTACAAAATCAAGGCAAAACTCCTTTCATTTGATGATGGTTTCTCAGCTGCAGCAGAGTTGTTCAGATACGAGCAGCGTGTCATAGCCGTAGATCTCCAGCAGGTGGAGCAGGAACAGCCGGTCTCCGTGAGGGTCCAGCCCCATGGCCCTCACTGTCTCCTGGGTAAGGGTGGGCTCAGTGCTATTGGCAACTTCACTCAGCGTCTGGAAAATACGGTTGTTCTGCTCCAAGAAAAACCTAGTTAAAAAGATGATTTTTAAAAATAGTTAAGAGATTAAAAATAGTTACATTGAAATAAATATAAAGTTACACAATTTCAAGGAAAAGGCATGGGAAGTAAAATACAGGCAATAGTATAGTGAACAATTTTAACATTTTAAATACGTACTGTTTCATTTATCCATCCAATGCCTTAATAATGTTTATATTTTTGTAACTATTGTATCATATTACACATTCAATCAATCTTTATTGTATTTCAGGATTCTTCATTCAGCAAACCCCTGTCAATATGTTTTTCTTAGAAAGAGCTTAGGTTACTGTGCAAATCTTATCCTTATTCTAGGTGCACTATGTCAGTTTTTCACCCACTTGTTTTATGAAAATGTCATTGGGTTGCCTGAAATGTTCCACAATATGGTATAAATGTATTTATTAATTAATTCATTTATTCATTCAATTACGAGTGCTTCAATTTGCACATTTAATTAATTTGCACTTACAGAATAAATAGATCCTCTTCACTGGACACACAGTCTCCAGTCTCCTCCTGAGAGTACAGCAACATTTGCCTAACCAAACAAACAAACAATCTGCATAACTTTTCAAAACAGACAAAACTTCAGTCTAGGTTTGAAAGTGGTTCAGAGTTGCTTTACAAATTTTATCTTATGGAAATGGCCTAATGAAAAAAATAGCAAAACAATAGCAGTAATGTTAATAGTACCTTTGTTCAGTGAGTTTGTGGTACTTGTCTTTGTCTGCTGCGCTGAGTCGGAGCAGTGGCTTCAGTCCTTCTCTGTACGTCTTCACATTTTGATTGTCCACGTAAACGTCGTACAGATCCTTTTTCTCCTCAAAGATCTTCTCAGTAGTGCCTAAAAGTACAAACAAAACAGGCCATTAGCAGCAAATAAATAAAGAGTAAAATCTGCAGTTTTCTTACAAGCGACGTAGGAGAGCTCATTTTCCAGTGCATTGATATCAGCCACATTTACGTAGAAAAATGGCCTAAACTCTGGAACCGCGACTCCAATCCCAGGGATAGAAATGTTGGCCAGACAGCAGCAGCAGTAAACTGTGGAGAGACAGAGATTAACATGTGTATATTGTGTGGACTGTGGACTTGGAAACATGGCAAAAGAATAAAATATGTATAATATTGTAGAATAATGACCAAAATTGTACTCTAAACTCTTAAATTTATGAAAAACTAATGCAAACAAGCAAACAAAAATTAGGTAAACTAGAGCTACCCAGACCAACACTATTACCAACACTAGACTTTATAATATATGGCCCTCATTTAAGAACAAGATAGCATAAATTCAGCCTTGAAGACCCAACTTTGCTCCCACTTACCTCACCGCTTCTCCAGACTTTACCTGCTCCTCAGCACTTCCTCTTGCTCTTTGTACTTTTCACAGGTTTGTAATGTTTTGCTAATCTGTGTTTATTTACTGTAGTGTTGTATGTTGTAGTAACTTTGGCTCACCTCGGTAACAGACGACTCCCACGGGCGGAGGGGAGAAGATGAGGATGCGTCTTCGAAGCAAAGCCAGTTTCCACAGCACCATGATCTGCTCCCCGAAAAAACGGATGAACTGAGACATGCAGCCCGCGGGGTGAGTGATCTGACGGATGGGAATGCAAGTGTTACGATAAAATATTACACTCTATTGATTCTTACCTATCCCAATGACCTTCTCAACTGTCTTTTTTTTTTCTTAAATGTTACTCAAACCTTTCCACTATATAGTACCTTTCACATTATCCATAATTAAACAAAAATCTGATGTGTTGTCATGTTTCACAGGAAGGAATTTGATAGTGGAATGTAATTTTAATATGTGTAAATATTTTTTACTGGTCTAATATTGGTTCTGATCAACACAACTACTCAAAAAATAAATTTGTATCTGCCCAGACACATATTTTTACACAACCTCTTCAAATAAGATTGAAAAATTGAGATTCACAGAAGGTGTGGTGGTGTAGTCGTGTAGTACCTTCATTTCAGGGTGCATACTGTGATTGATGACTGCCCCCCAGGCGTTTGCTGGACACGCAGTGACAATCCCATCACCACCAGGGGGCAGCACTGCTCTCTTATCTTCATAAAAAGCCTCAAGAGGGGAGTAGTGGCCTGGAGTCTGCAGCTGAAGTCTGGCAATACAAAAGAAAATATTAAAAACTCATTTAGAATGTCTTTTAAATGCACGGTTTTAATACTGAGACTATAATGGAATGACATGCTATTACGATATTCCATTACCTCAAAGCTGAATTACCCCAGTAAGAGTAACAAGTAACATTCTGACAAGTAATAATTTACGCAATAACTACCATGTTGCTACTGCTACTACTGAGGTGTCAATGATGGTAATGGTACAAAATAGATAAGATAAAACAAATAATGAACTAAATGTTTTTAGTAAAAACTTCACATGTTATATGACTGGTATTAAAATTGAGATAAAACAAATAATGAACTAAATGTTTTTAGTAAAAACTTATAAAAACTTCACATCATATTGTATTCGTGTTAAGTTCAGAATCTATGTCAGACATGCAGGGAAGAGGCCCAGCTGATAAACACACATTCCTAAATGTCTTAATCACCGCGTGATGAACACTAAGCTCTTTATATAAGCAGCAGACGCGCCATAACAGACACAGATGGAGAATCTAGAGCAGAGAGGACCAGAGCATGACCTGCAGGACCTGAGGCCAGAGTCAGAACTGAGTGAGAGACGGGACAAGAGGAAGAAGATTAGGGGAAGAAGGAAATGGACCAAAACAGACCAAAGTGTAGTGTGGTAGTAGAAACTAGAAATATGTTATAAATGAGCATGAGAACTTTACCTAGTTATCCACTGATTTTATTAAACTGACTGAACTGGAATTTTAGAAACAAAGTTTATATTATTTTGTATTGTATTTATAAATTGACCACTATAATCAAATGTATCACCAATGTATCAAATCATAAAGGACTAAATCAGAGTAAAACTAGGACCAGGCCAGAACTTAATAAGCTCTGAAAACAGGTGCATAGACGGAAAATATAATCAGCACTAAAGCATGGGACTGGACTAGGGACCAGGACTACTCTATAGATATCCATGTAAAAAAAAAAACTCTCTAAAATCATTCTCACACTAGAGAAGCAAAACCATGAATTGAAGAAAGGAGAAAGAGAGTGGAACATAAAAAGGGGAATGAGAAAAAGGAACAGAGCGGACAAAAGCAGAACTGTCTGAATGGCTAAAATCTTTGAAAAATATTGAATTTAATATTGAACAGCACTGAGGCTTGAATGAAATTGAATTTATTTTAAAAAATTACTACAGACAGAAACTGCAGAGACCACCAGAGGCAAACCACATAAGTGTATTGCTGTGTTTTCACTTCAGCAGCACAGGGTGTCTTACCTAACCTGATGCTCCAAGAAGCTCATGTATCTGTAGAGAAGAGTGTACGAAGGAGACAGGATGCCCACAGACTTCATCCTGGCCCCTCGCTCCACCGTGCTCTCCACCGCCATGTTGGCAAAGCAAGCCAGGCCGAAGTAGCTGCCCTTTCGGAAGTAGCTAAAATGGCCGCACAGGGACACAAAGGTAATTACAAGTCATAAAACGCGGCAGAGTGAAGAGAAGGTGGTAACTTTGGTGGTGTTCTTAGAGTAGAGTTAAAGGTTTGCTATGTAACATTTGTGGTGGAGAGTCTCTGCTCTGGTAGCTCTGCTTGTCTCCATGGTGATATGATGCAGTGTTTCCCAACACTGTGGTATGGGCTCCCTCCTGTGGTACGCGGGGTCCTCTGTAATTTGAGTATTTGTTTAAAACCTATTCAATGTTTTAACCTAATTTGGCTTAATCATTATTTATTAAAACCATGGCCATGCTTTAGTCTCATTTAGACCATGTTTAGCTGAAGAATTTATTGATGAAGCCAAATGTTATTTTACGGGGTGGAAAGTTGAAGATCCACTGATTTATTGCTTTGCCTGAATGTTTCGCAAAACGACTTTAAACACATTTATTTCCAGGGAGACAAGCAACCGATGCCACTAGGCCACAAAGTTATAGGTCAGATTTTCTTTTACCAATAAAACACCTGTAATTGCAATGTAATGCAAAATAGTTAGATAGCAAGAAGTGTAATGTCATACTGTGGAACATCTCAAGGCATAGAAATAACATCCCCTGTAGACAAGCAGATGGTGAACTGTTCATCAGAAAAGTTACATAGTGTCCCTTTAAACTGGATCTGCAAATACATACATGAAATCTGTGGAGACCCGATGAGATCCGCTGGCTATAGCCTTAAACTCCACTCCCTCCAGGTCCATGTCTTTGGGCAGGCACCACTCCAGCATGTTGCCTGCACCAAAACACAAGCAAATTAAGCCATCAATCACCCACCACAGTTAGACACAATATTAAGGCCCTGTCATGTCACTGAATAAGCCGTGACGAAGCCCGAATGTTTTCTTGGCAGTTCTTTGTGTGTTAGCTGACGTCCAAGTGGCAGCTGAGCAAATACAGGAGCAGGATAACGGGTGACTCAGACAGACCTGATGGTATAAGTATGTATTTAGAGGCAGATAGGGGGATACATAGGAATCTATAGCATTTTTATTAGAACAGTAAATAAAAGTTACCTGCTGTGATTGAGTAGTCAAACAGCTTCACAATCAACATTTCACAATAGAAGCAACATTTCTGTTTGAATGTCTGCAATTACCAAGTTGCACAAGCTACTGTTATTTAAAGGACATATATTATTATTCTTAAATTATTTTCTGTGTTATGTTATAATGTTGTTTCTTTGTCAAAAACATATCTGGAGTTTTGTTTCATTCACACATGTTTAACACACAAATCTTGCATATTTAGACTGAGTTCTTCTCTCAAGTAGAAAACTCTGTTCCACCTTGTGATCTCACATTAACACAGGAAATGCTCCACGGTGTTAAAATGGTGTTATCTCCCCACTAGAATTATTTGTATTATTTTAGATTATTTTCAGATCTCTACTAAACTAACAGGTAGTTGCTAACTTGAAAACTACCACTACATGACATCACAAGGTGGAACAGATCAGTTTACGATTTGGAGATGCAGTCAGTCTAATACAATTACAAAAATGTATTTGATGAGATAAAAGTATTCCAACCTGACTTAAAGCTCACAAGAGCCAATATTGTGTAATCTACGGTCTTTAAGAAATAATACTCCCTACAACTGTACAACAACTCACCCTTATGTAAGAGATAACCATGTGTCCTGTCAATCATCATATCACTGTTGCACTGTCTTTCTATGACCTCCTGTATACAGTTGCGATGTTATAATTTATTACTTATTTCCCGTTTTATTTTTACTTGTTCATTATACATTCATATAATTATGCCTTCTTTGACACCCGTCTCTTTCTATCTTTCTTGCTACTTCTTCAGTATTTATTATTACCAATTATTTTATT
>KN492858.1:5277-34977 GCA_000787155.1 Scartelaos histophorus
CCGTAGAGGAACGCCTGACAATATACGAAGATAACAGGGAGGAAAATCACTATTCAAATGGCACAATAGGCAGAATAGTGCAATTTAGGGCAAAGGTATTGTCCACTTTTTTTTTTATATTAATAGTCAATTGTCCAGATACATGTTTTGCATTCAAATATTCCAAGATCTACGATGTACAGACACCAAAAGAACAGGAAACTAACCATTAACTGAATTCACAAATACATATTCTGACCAAAAGGTAGAAAGTAGAATCCATGTAGTCATATTTTTATTTGTTGGGTGTTTGTAGATTTACATGTTTTGGAAATAGAAAACATAAAAAAGAACGTTAAAGCCAAACTTCTGTGGAGATATATCAGTTTTATGGGAAGATTATAGCCAGTGGAGGTCAGGATTGTGGATATGCAAGTAAATTCAGTGTAATGATGCATGTTTTTAATGCAAAAGAAAGAACCAAAATGACAAGTTAGCAAAAAGTTATACACAGGGGCTTTGAATACTCCTTCTCTAAAATAATACTTCTAATTTCTGCATACAAGATTTGAATCCTTGCACTCAGTTACCATTTGGTCAGAACATGTGTGCATGAAGATGTGTCTCAGAGGTGTTTTAACAGAGTCACTGCAGAAATTAATGCAGGATTTTCAGTTTTGGCCTATCCATGACTCTAGTCTTTAGCACAGTGGTGTGTTCCCCTACGGAGAATGAGACAGCCTGCCAAGAGCCCAGTGAAAAAAGAAAAAAAAAAAACGCCAGGGACTCCTATTTTTGGCTCTACACTCTGGAAATAAATGAACTGAGGTGAGCTGGCCTGGAGTACTAAACATCTGCCCACTCTCTCGTCTAGTGCCTGCTTTCTCTGGTCCACTTGTTTTTAGTCACCAGCGTCAACGGAGCAAATGTCAATGTTTAGTGGGACTCAAAATCTGCTGTTAAAATATCACGAAGAGGTATTAGAGGATTCATGGGTTTTAGTTTCCTGTTATATGTAACATTTTAAAGTGCGTATAACAGGTTTTGGTGATTCTCAAATTTTAACTTAATTTGTTGTGATGATAGATGTTGAAAATATGAATATAAATATAGCAACTTTGCAAGAAAAGTTGAAAAAATAAATGTTGAACGAGTTCCATGATGATGATGATGTCACACTAGGGAGAATTCCAATAGTTCTGCACAATGCAAGGAACATTTTTTTTTCATTATTTTAAACATTTCAACAAAATAAATGTGTTTTGGGATTTTTTTACTTATCAAATCACAATTTTTTATACATTAGAGCAGTTTGGCTCAGGTTATAACACACTAGCTAGGTACAGTTATAGCTTTCCCTTTCGTGATGTCATGATTTCCAACCAGGAAGTAAAATTTGAAACCTAAAAAATGGCTTGGAAAAATAAAATATATTTTTCTTAACGATGTTTTAGTAAAATGTGTAGTCCAACCTGTCATAGGCACTTTAAGGACCCATTCAAAAGATAAATATTTTTAAATTGTCAATAACTATAGCAACAGTACAAATTTTTCATCCATCTGAAACCCATGGAGAGGAGAGGACACAGACTGGAGAGGGATAGAACTAAAAAGGGGGCTAAAAAACACAAAAACATCCAAATCAAAATATAAAAATTCCATTCAGGCACAAATGTGACAGCTCAGAGCAGCGCGCGGGGACCTCCATGATGTCCCAGGACCCACATGGCTGTAATGTCAATATTGAATGGGTCAGTGAGTTACCGTTGTGTCATTCACAAATCACTGTCTCCTGCTGACAGAGAGGAGCGGGGGCTGGACAGGGTCATCCATCCAAAATGTCCATCACATTGGAGAGATATGGTTGCTTTGGTCCAAGGCTTTTTCTTTTGGGATGCTTTTGGGAGGCGTTTAGGGTCCTACACACCTGCTCTGACACTGGAAATCATATAACAAATCTGATGACTGGCAGTCGGGAATAAGGATGCCTTCAAATGTCTGTGGTGTTCAGATTGTTCATTTCATTGAAGCATGTTGGAATTTTCTATTGCACTTTTCCTCGAGGGGACATTTCAAAGTAAAACAAAAATGGGAGAAGAATAAAATCGAACAATACACATTAAAGCATAAAAGACGACGCCACACAGCTAAACAATAAGCTTGACACAAAATGATTCCCTTGCATTTGTAGCCAAAGCCTTTAAAGCAATAAACAATAGTATGTGCTGGAGCTGCTGTGAGTGAGTCGACACATTTACATAATGCCTTCGTCCACAGTGGAAATGTCTCAACTTCAGTTTGGGGTTTAATATTATTTAATGCTTCATTACAGGATAAAGGGAACTTTTCAATAGGAAAATTCTTGTTGAGAAACACTTTGATTGTCAAATCATGATTAAAGAGAAAATCATTAAGTGAAAATAACAATAAATATTTGAATCCGGCATTATGTAAAGCACAATAAAGATGAAGGAAGGGCCTGTGGTTTGCTAAAGTTGCAGCACACAGCATAAGGAAAAAAGGTCCAATAATATTCTGTTAACAAAACCCAAAAAAAACAGCTGCTCTTTGAATAGGTGTGCACGATGCTTCTATTCCTCACTGACCAGCAGTGCACTTCTTATTGCACTGAGGTTAAAAGCAGCCTCTACTGGACAGTTAGTGTTGTACCGCTTAGGTCCACTAGAGGGCTGTATTTGCCCATTTTGGTGGTGCATTCATAGTGAAAATCACCTCTTTGAGGTTTGAAAAAAATAAATAACATAATAAATAAAATGCTGTAAATGGACTGCATCTTTACATTAATGCACTTTAAGAGTTTAAAGTGCATTAACTGACAAAACAGAAACCACTCCATTCCTCGATATTGTCACTGTGTGACCACAAACAACCAAACATAAAATACATAACTGCGATCTAGCAGGTTTAATACTCTAACACTGTCCAGCAGAAATAATGGGTAATTAGTGACGAGCCTCAGGAGGTCTCAGTTCGTTAGAAAATGTATTTCAGCAGTCTTGAACATCAGCCATTCTCAGCTCAGAATCAAGTGCTTCCAGATAAAGTACTTTTTTGCTGATCATAATTTTATGACAAATATTTAACAAGATATAAACCTCTCACTGATTCTTACTCTTTGGTTAATCACATTTTGGGCAAAATGTAATAATGTCCCTGGGATGTCACTATGTCACTTTGTTCCAGTATGTACTGCTGCCACACATCATCAAAAATAAATATGTACAAAATATATTTTCCTGGATGAAAACCACAATATTTAACTTACATTTTGTAAACTTTTGTTTGCAACTTATTTGTCAGAGCTCCAGAGATTATGTGGTTCTGAAGCGCTCAAGTTATAGTTGCTTTATTTTACTTTTTATAAAACTAAATGTATTTTCAAGCTTTTCAGGATTCATGTATTAGTTTCCAGATGGTTACATCTAGGACACATTAAAACAGACATTTTCTCAGGGCTAAAAACACTAATCTATGGCAAACTATGCCAATTTCTACAAGTTAAGCACCTACTGCATATTCTGCCAGTGTTTAAAGATGAAACAGAAACGAGAGGCAGGAGCTGTTTTAGGCTGAAGAAGGAAGATGATGTCACAAGAAAGCAGAAATAATTCTCTAAGGAAGACTCGCTTCAACTCAAAACATGAACAACAAAAACACAAATGAGATCCAGATGTTTTTTTTCATTTTTTGCATTGACTAAAACTTTGACTTGTTGGAAAACGGAGGAGTCCACTTTTAGCAGAGCTTGAGATAAGTTGTAAAAATACTCTTGGTGGTGTTCATAGACCTATGGCACTGTTATAAAAATGGTTGGTTTATTCTGATGCCATCCACCATTTCAGACCTCCACTTGTGTGATCAAATACTGAAGGCACTTAATGGCCATCACTGTCAAAAGACATGATGCAAATTTCTTTTAAACATTACTCCCATAACCACTTTTTACAGTCCATTCTCTACATTTTCATCCCAAAATTCAATCTGATCTTCAGCCAGACCACTCATTTCCCAAGTATACTTTTTAGTACACCAGCACTTAAGTGTCTTTTTCCATTTAAAACATCTTTCTTATTACAGTCTTATTTTTTTCTTTAAATGTACAGTCAAACATATTGCTTATGGGAGATTGGGGCAACATACTTAGGGGTGATGTCGTCCACTTGCTTGGGAGACATCCAACATTGGGTCTGGGGGTATATGAAAAAGTCAACCAGGCCCAAACATTTTATTTCTTCCTCTCTAAATAGTTGGAGGGAACCCAGCCTTTGCGCGGTATCAGACTGTCTTGGACTTGGCAGTACCACCATCCATTTGGGTTTCTCTCCAAAACCTCCAGACAAGTGCCCTCAGTAAAACCCATCGTCTCCTCATCTCCTCTGTAATCAGCGATGGACACGTACACATCCCTACCGAGGTTATTGTGAATGATCTGGCTTTTTTCTATGGGCTTGGGGCGGACCGTGGAGACAGGAATACCGTTGCGTTGGTTGCTAGTGCTAAACCCGCTGCTCGTAGACCCCAAACTGGTGCGCTCCGATGGCCTGGTTTGACTCTCGACAACCACATGGGGGCGCACGGTGCTAAAAGATGCGTTACGACGGACTCCCAAAGTGGCCGATCCGGAGCTGTAGTGATCGCTCCTACCCAGCGAATCGTTCCTCCTGAGGGACCCTGTCATGTAGTGTGCGTCCTTGGATGGCTGCGATGTCGTCACGAAAACAGATTGGGGTCTCACGGCGACCTGGCGCACCCCGTTTCTCATCCGCACCCCTCCATTCACCATTTGGGTCGGTTTGGAGAATCCACCAGGAGGTTTAGATGGAATAGGAGGCGTATTCCTACTTAAATTTTGATGCTTCTGGCCTTGAATGTTGATGTTGTTAAGCGCCATGACATGTTGCTCGTTTTTCTCCAAGCTGTTCGACTTGCTATGTCTCTCAGACTCTGTACTGCCTTTTTGACGAACTGGTTCAAGATAGTAAGAAGGAGCCCAGCCTTCTTCAGACGCCCAGCGAATGTACCACCAACCACTTTCTTGCTTCTCCAACACCTCCACCTCGGCTCCAGCCGGGAAACTAATCTCCGAATCTTGAACTTTTTTGTATGCATCAACGGAGCGGTACATAATCGGGCCTTCTACATCTGAACTTTTTGAATAGACAGAAGACACGTCTGAGGTGCTTCGCGAACACATTGATTCTTCCGATGAAATGACCGATGCGGTTTCCGAATCTTCTCCTCGTGACGTTTTGAGACCGGCTCGATATTGACTAGTGGGTCTCAACTGGCGTCTCAGCGACCCAATATCCATCCTGTCTGGGCTTTGTGGTTCTGATTTTGAGAGCAGCGGTTTTGGGCGAACAGACGGTTTGGGTCTGGTCGACGGGCTTTGGCCTATCCTCTGCTCTACGTCCCGGTTGAAGTTAGTCGTCTTTTTAACACTTCTGGGTAATTCATCCGACGAGGAGTGCGGGCTACTGCTGTCGTGACTGCGCAGACTTATATCTATGTGTCTGCCTAAGGTTTGGCTTCTTCTGTTCATCTCTGGAGTCATTGTTTTCATAGGTCTACTACCAGCAAGGGGCGAAGATCCAGACGGTTTTCGTGGGACAGTTGAAGAATGATACAACCTCGGTGAGCTCGGTTCACTTGACCCCTTAAGAGAAGAACCATCGCCACTACCGCTGGCCCTGAAGTCATTTTCATATATGCACTCTTCCTTGGAGACCTCTTCCACTGATCTAAACGTAGATTTGCGATGGCTGAAGACTGGCGATGCTTTGCAGACGGGTGGTGAAGATTTGCACGATGGTGGAGAGCTGCCATATTTTTGACTAACAATGTTGCTTAGCTTTACATCTAGAGATCGGTCTTCTTTGAGTGAATCAACATCAGATTCGCCTTCACACCCCACAGCAGGGATGTCATACTCTGGCTCTTCATATACAGGCCGTTTAGGTGCATCTATAGGCTTGGTAGGAGTAATAGTACTAGGGGTTGTAGTAGTAGTAGTCGTTGTAGTAGGGGTTTCTTCACACTCTGATTTTTTGACCGGTGGGGCGGGCGGAGGAATTTTTGGCCTGGTTAAGGTGCTGGATCTCCGGTTGAGATTGGGTTTTTTGTTTTTGTCGATGTAGGAACATGGAGCCCAGCCCTCCTTCTCTCCAATCTGCACATACCACCAACCACCAGGGTTTTTCTCAATCACCTGCTCAATAAAACACAGAAATATGACAAATGTTTAGTGCTGGTTATATTAAGATGTTAATAGTGCGGTGTTGAATGGTATTCTCTCACTGCTGTATAAAAGTCTTCAAGTCTTGTTCAGCTCTCACTACCTACATCCATAACTCTCTCACATTTTATTATCTGGCTCAGTTTATTTGTCGACTATTTGTTATTTGCACAAAACTTTGCATACATATTGCACATTATTTTCTTTTTCTTCCCATAGCTTATTATATTGTGTTTTTTCTAAATATTTGCATTATTACAGTGTACACAGAAGTCCTCAAACCTCTGTAGCACAGTTTAAAATATATATTATTAATATAAAGTATATTTAATGTTTAATAATTAATTGTGTATGTTTGAATGTTTCTGTTTATTATTATCATTATTATTATTATTTCATTTTCCTGTTGAGTCTTTCCCATTAGTAGAAAAAAAAGGGTTTATCTTAGTTTAGATGGTAATTCACACATATTAGCTTTGTTTTACATGTGCTAATGAGAATGCAAATTAGTTATTTCAGAATAAAATACTGCAGAATAACTTGTAACAATCCTTGACTTTTTCACTGCCAGTATATTTTTATCTCTGTACAACTGCAAACGGGCAAATTCTGTCTGCATCATCAGAATGAATCACAAATTTCAAGGTTGCTTCTCGCTTATTGCCTCAGCTTGCCTGTCAATTCCAGTTCACATACATATTATTCACTGTAACTGTCTCCCTGTCTGCAGCATCTGGGCTGTATCCGTGAAGATGTGGCGTTCTTACATCAGCCTTTTGTCCTCCGCGGAAACTGATGCCATCCGAGATCGACGACTGGAAATCGGCGATGGTGTAATACTCCGCTTCCACAGCAGGGGGCTCTGGTGGCTTGGGTAACCTGCACAAACCCTGTATCAAATTAGAAAGGAAGGAAAAAGAGAGAGGGAGAGAGATGTGAGCGGCTGACAACACAGACGATCATGCACAATTTGACTATAAATAGACTTAATAGGCCATTATGTGACATTCATCTTTCCGAAATATGATTTAGTTCAATAATAGTCTTCATTTGTCACAGTAAATACAGAAATAAAGCATTCCCAGCAGTCAATAGCCAAACCAGTATGTCCATTTTGTGACGAGGTTTTGAAGGTTGCTATATGAACACAGGCAGTAACTTGGGAGCTAATTAATCTTTTTATTTTATGTTTTTACTTTGATGTGTTGAATGCACACTGCATCTAAACTGATTTTAATGGAGATATTATATTGAAAGCTTCCATGACCCGCTTTTAAATCATGCAGTCTGTTTGTATATGTTGTGATGTAGTGATGAAGTGAGTGATATGCAAGTTTGAAATAAAATATAAAATCACTGAAATATGAAGAGCTATACTAATACAGTGAGAGTCAATGCTAATTAACATATTCAAAACTAAAGAATGCAGAATATTTTGGTATTTCATAATGACCTACTTACATACTATATGATACTTTGATTTAAATTATAGTTAATCTCAAAGCCCTACTGTTTATGTCAATGAATAGTATTACACTTGCATATTGTATACTCATTGCAATACTGACTCAGGAAATGCAACCAAACAATTGTTAGTGATGCACAAATTTCTGTAGAGCCAAATATAGAAAAGAACAAATCGAGACATCTCATTTCAAAAACTTACCAGGTTAGCGTCTCTTCTCGGGGGAGGTTTCTGTCTTAAATTTGGAGACCCTAGAGAGAAGAAGCATAAAAACACGTTATTCGTTTATAAGAATGTATCTGGCATTCTTTTTAAATGGTTAAACAACAAGGGCGTAAAGCAGAACTATGTGAATGCATAAAAATAGTACTGGAAAGCAAATGACTTCACTCATTCATGTGAGTCGAGTCATTTTCCAACACCAAGCAGTGAGATCTACGCAGCCCCGACATCATTGCATTATGTTAGTTAAATGTGCAGAATGTAGGCACAGTATCCTACTTGTCTCCATGGAGATGTTATTGCTTTGAAACATTCCAGAGTATGGCATTGAACTCGCCAATACATTTGTTCAATACCAAGTTTTTTTGTTGCCTTGAAAATCATGTATTCCTTGGACAACATGGACAAGTTTAATGCCATACTGCAACATTCCTGGCAAAGGAATAAAGTTACACAATGTATCTTTAGGCCTAAGATACTAAAGAATTAATTCATTTCATGAATAAGTATTAGAAAGCAAATCACAAACTCAATTAAATCCAGACATGTTAGATACTCCGATGTGAAAATACCACCAATGCATCTTACCTATCGCCTCAAATCCTACACAAAAGGAAAATGCGCAGGTCTTAGCTTATGATATTACCACAATATATCATTTATCGAGGTTTAATTTTAGTTTCCTCACCGATTTCCACTCGATGAGGAGCCACCCTCGCCACAGCAGGACTCCCCGGCTCTCCCGCTCCCACTCCTCCTCCTCCTCCCACTCCCCCTCCCCTCTTCTCCAGCAGGGCGGAGCTAGCGGCGATCCCCAAACACGGGCTGTTAGTGTCCCGCCCGGCGCTCAGCCTCCTCCCCGTCTCCGCGTTGATCTCGGAGTTGTATGGCATGGGCAGGCTGATCTCGCTCTTCGAAATGTGGCGCTCGGGGGACTGTCCGCTCCCCTCTCCGTCCGTCTGGATGTCCTTCTCGCTCATGGACTTTTTCTGGAGCAGGTTGCTGATCTCCATGATGTTTCCGATGATTTCCACGGGGCCGGTCAGAGTCTTCTTACGTGGCGAGAAGTCATCTTTGAGCTTCTTTAGATAGGACGCGGGGGCCCAGCCTTCTTTACCAAGGTATCTGTCACATTAAACATAAGACCGTGTAAATATTGTGTTTCAAAAGTTTCTAAAAGCCCATACGACTAGGGCTGGATACTGCAATAAACCATCATAATGCCATTTTGCGAAAGTCAGTGTCTTCTCCTATTGGTCAGCCAGTGGTAGATTTAACAACGAAATATAAACTCAGAAGCAGCAATTGGTTTTCATGTCCCTTAATGGCTACAGATATAAAAGATACTAACTGCATCTGCAAAAAAAGACATGATTGCCCACCCCTACATACATTATTTATTCACTCCTCAGTCATCAAGGCCTATTATGTGGCTTTTCATTTAGGCAAAGTGGATGAAATGCACTGCAGAACACAATCACAGTGTGCATTGTGCTTATGCAATATCATTTTCTGCACCTTAAATATTTTAAAATGCTGCAAAAATATACTTGGAGCTCTGTTTTGAGTAACCCTGCATTATTATTCTGTTTGCATCTTCAAAATACTCTGTCCCACCATAGTTTTGTCGTTGGGCCATTTGAATTTGAATTGTTTCGAAATGAGTACAACATCATTAATCAGTCATAATTTTGAACATTGCATAAAACAAGCCCTATTTTAATTGTTTTGAGAGCGGAACACAATTTCGCGCCTACTTATTTTTTCATTTTGCTGCTTTATTTTGTTCATCGTTCTTTCCCCAGTGGAATTGAAAGATGGGTCAAATTTTGGAGAAACGATTTCTCTACAGTGATCTTTCAGTCAGTTCGTTAGTATTGACAATGCTTCACAAAAAGAATAAACTGATAATTAACACGAAAGCGAAGATAAAAGCAAAAAAAAAAAATCCCAAAAAACAAAACCACATATTTTGTCAATACATTCTATACTTATCATCCATAGTTAAAGGTGAATATTACACTATTTTCCAATCTGTTATAATGCTGTTTTCTCATCACACACATACCTGGAGTTGTATTTTGTTTCATTCACACATGTTTAACACACAAATCTTGTATATTTATTCTCTCAAACATCAAATATTCCATCCATCTTGTGATATCCTGTGGTCTGCAGTTGTATTGCCATTTTAAACCCCAAAACTAAACTTCACTCAAATAATTTGGATAATTTCACACCTCTACTTGACATTTTCTACAGTACAAAAGGTAAAAGGAGCTGTTAACTTGAAAACTACCACTTCACAAGGTGGAACAAAGTATTTTGAGTTCTGACAGACTAACAATAAAGTGTTATTCCAGGTATGTTTTTGAAGAGTTAACAGTATTTTATAACATGACTTAAAGCTCACAAGGGTCCGTTTTGTGTAATATAAGACATTTTAGCCTAATGAGTCACTTGAGAAGGCTGTAATGATTCTACAAAATGTAACTCAGACACATTTGGCTTTAGATGCACAATTCTCGGCTCAAAAAGATGTGATCATTTCTCCAACTGGGACCACAAGCTGCTCTGTCCACGCTGCCCTGTGAGCGAGGCATGACTCAAGTCTAAAAATGGACAATTATTTCATGTTAGGTGCAACCTTTGCTAACATGACGTGCCCACTGCAATGGGAAGCACAGGCAGGAGCTGTTTAAACAAGCAGTTTGCATTGAGAATTAGCCGTGCATATCCTCACGGCTTACTGCGCTTCATGCATACATGTTTGCTATTATTCATGCTATGCTAACACCAGTATTACCGTTAAGCTAATATCAGAATTCTCACTAAACAAACACCAGTTTTTCCACTAAGATATAGTGACCACACATCCCTATTTAGCAGGGACTAAGGCTGGAAATCACAGGGCCTCACATGATTCCATATGATACTCAATACATGGCTCACAGTACGATACGATTCTGTGTTTTTCATCACAATGAAAACACACACACAAACACACACACAGCACACACACGCACACACACACACACACAACACACACACAGACGCTCACACTTGCACACACACACACACACACACACACACGCTCACACCTGCACACACACATATACACACACAAATGTCTCAGGTGTCCCTATTTTTGACCGATTTGAAAACCACCAACTATAAAATACAGAAATTCATGCTTGAAAATGACCATTTAAAAAAAACAAACTGATGCACTGATAGAAATCCCTCAGATTATCACTGACCCACACGCGAGTCGAGAATGGACAATGTTACGTGCACATTTCACATTTCACTGTTTTATTTATACCAAATCTCTCATGTGTCCCAGTTTGGAATTTTGAAGCTCTGGTCACCATATATTCTCACACACACACACACACACACACACACACACACACACACACACACGCTCACACTTGCACACACACATATACACACACAAATGTCTCAGGTGTCCCTATTTTTGACCGATTTGAAAACCACCAACTATAAAATACAGAAATTCATGCTTGAAAATGACCATTTAAAAAAAACAAACTGATGCACTGATAGAAATCCCTCAGATTATCACTGACCCACACGCGAGTCGAGAATGGACAATGTTACGTGCACATTTCACATTTCACTGTTTTATTTATACCAAATCTCTCATGTGTCCCAGTTTGGAATTTTGAAGCTCTGGTCACCATATATTCTCCCATTACTGTGTGTGCACATTTCTTTGGGGAATACCATGGAAAACAAGCAACTAGGAAAACTTGCACACATGTCAGCCCATAGGGTATCTATGTGCTCAATATTGTGTTTAATGATGGCTTGATATCACCTCTGTTAGTAAAGTGTTTGTCCGATGCTCCGAATCCACCTCCCAGATGAATGTTGTGTCTTTGGGCAAGACACTTTAACCACCTCGCCTCGTAAATGGGTGACTGGCTCCTTGAAAGTGCTTTGAGCGTCACAAAGGTGGAAAGGCACTGCATAAAAATGTGACCATTTACCATTTTACCATATGTGTTGGTCCATTAAAGATAATAGACCTGATTTTTACTTTCTTAAATATCATAAATAATGTGAAAAACAGAACTAGTTCATTTTAAATGGTTTGTCGTGGATAAGTTATAAGTTATTCCAAGTCCTAAGCAGTGTGACTTACTAGTTTTAACTCATTTAAATAATCTAAAAATAGGCGAAACTCATTCAGACAGTTTAACTACTATAAGAATAAAAATCCTAAAACATGATGTGTGGTTCACTGAGGTCACATCCACACTGTGCAATCTGCTCAGTTTTAAGCCCGAGAGAATCCAAAGAAACAAACAACTGTCCGGTAAACAGTCCACAGATGTAGCAGACAGGCACTCGGAGACCTGTGGAGAGGGCACCATATGCTGCTGTGGCCTTTACTCAAGAGCTTTATGCAAATGAGAAACACACAAAACACGGCCCGATCTCTGGATTAAACAAAAGCCGCCTCTGAACCTGCGGGCGATGTCAGTGGACACATATTGGGATCGACAATAATTCTTTCCTGTGTCACCAAATGTCTTACCTTGGAAACTATCAATCAATAACTACAACTTGTAAACCTGTTTCAAGAAGTTCTGTCCATTCATTTTTTTATTTATTCTTTGGACATGCTGTATACTCTACTCTCCCTTTTTAGGTGTCCCAATATTTAGAAATCCAATAACAATGTCCTAAAATATGTCTTTAAATGCATTACTTAAGGTTAAAGTAAAGTGAAAGAATAATGAACTGTAAAGCGCTTTGGGTGTCTTGAAAGGCGCTATATAAATGCAAGGAATTATTATAATTATTATTATTATTATTAAGTAACAGACAAATTACTTAAAAATATATATTTATTAATGCCCAAAAGCATGCAGAAAATATTACTTGTCAGAAAGATTGTTGTCAGTTCTATTTTGTAGAATTTGGAGTTTTTAGTGTCATAAATGATATTCTAGTTTTACATATCTCCAAAACATTCACAACTTTATGAATAATTCAATGCAATGTCTAGCTTGTTTTATTCATTGTAATTTTTGGGGGTCAATTTATAATGAATACTTCAGGCATGAATACTTCTCTTATTCATCTTTCTTCTGATGCCTAATCCTGTTTGATGTTTGTAGTTACTCAGGCTAAACCTTTTCACATTTATTGTTTGTTGAATTCGCTGAGAACCACTCGTGCACCTTAAACACTTAAAGAAGCTGCTTGTGTCTGCTTTAAAGTTATAATCTATGACACCCGTGGATCACGATGCCATAATTCGCACATTTAAATTTCATTATTTATCTAAAACAACTTAATAAAAGAAATGCAATCCTGCTGGTTTCCATGTTAGAAAACTGTGGTGCCCAGTTGGAGCTGATGATGCTGTAAAACACTGTGTAGCTGTCGGCCTCTCTTATGGATAGTTGTACAACACGGTAACAAGCAGCAGATTTTTTTATATCATTTGTTCCATAATTAATACACTGTACTCACCATTTTAAGGAAATAACATTGGAGAATGAAGTTAAAACAGAGCAGTGGAAGTGTGCCGGTAGTGAAAATGTGGACTGATCAGCAATAGTGTTCTGAAAATAAGCAATTAAAGCTGCTCAAACATGCACAAAGTACTTCAAATATAACTTCATGAGGGTAAATAAGAACAGAAAACAACTATAACATGTTTAAAAGCTCTGATAGTCCATTTTGAATAATAGGTCTGCTTTAAACCTTTTAAACTCCGTCCATCTCTTGGGATCTCCTCCCTTCTTAACTCTCCACTAAATCACAACTAAAAGTGTGGGTGCAGTTCTCTGTCCCAGGCGTCCTTAAAATAGTCTTTTTAAACGAGACTCCTTCATGCATGTTCAGTCTCACCTGATGTACCACCAGCCCTCCAGGTTCTTCTGGATGACCTCCACGGTGACCCCTTTGTCGAAGCCCACCTCGTCCTTGCCCTGGCTGGTGTACGGCTGGATCGTCACATATTTCTCCTCTGCAGGGTGGAGAGGGAGGTAAAAAAAGAAACACAAAGTTAGCAGGTCCCCTCGGGATTTATAGAGAGGAGAAACTGCGATCGTGACCCATTTAAACTCCTCTGAATACACACATACATAACATAAAGTAGGGCTGTGTCACTATTTGAATACAGTTATGGGATTTTAATCGAGAAGTCCACAGACAATCCTCAAAACATGTGGTTTGAAGCAGATTTCAGACTTCGGAGGAAGAAATGTTAACTATTTTTTGTGCCTGTACTAAAATAGCTGAACAAAGTTAGTTTTACCCCAGCACAGATATAATGTATAAGCAGCATTTAAAGTAGAAATGAGACTGCATCAAATTTATCCTCTGAAAATCAGGAAGGCATGTGAGGAATAACTGAAAACTGTTTAAAATAAAGTAGATAAAATGCTAAAAATCAAGTACAGTAAAAATGTCTACTATTTTTTGCTATTTTCTACCATTTTTAAAGTCCATGAAAGCAACAGTGATTTTTAAAAAAATTACTGTATACTGAAAACAAAATAAACTGATCAATAAATCAAATTTTATTTTATTTTTTCGCCACAGTGAGTTTTTTTATTTACTGTATACTGAAAATAAAATAATATCAAATCAAAAATTGAGATTGATCAATAAATGAAAAAAAATGTGGGTTTTTTTTGCCATATTCCCAAGTTTTAACATAAAAAACAAGTCCTTCTATAAGCTGCTAGACCTAGTTTTTCACAAGGACATGTATATAATGTATTTTAAAGGCAAGAGTCCCTCATCAAAAGATAGTAAGATCTCTGCTTCTCAGATCTCTATCTCCACTGTCAATCCTCAACTTCACACTCAAGAAATCCTACAATGGGATTAAGGGGAGTGCAGCGAGGTTAGGGAGATTTAGACAAGGACAAATGGGAGGAACAGAGCACCAATAAATACAAAGAAATGTTAAGGGTAGAACAGTATTTGGCGAGGAGCTGATATGATCCAACTGGAAACAATGGGGGCAGGAAGTAAAATCTGAGACCCAGATGAAGAAAACTGTATAAAGATAGTATCAATAATGCAATAATAACAAAAATAATACTTAAAATGCATGATAAAAATAGACTAAAAGGGTTTAAACTTCATGACTAAATGGAGACTTTGGACACTTTATATAAACTGATAAAATAAGGACATGCACGAGGCACAATAAAATGTAAAATAAATGTATGTGCCTCAAGTATCTTTAAGTATATGCATGAATAAATACAAAGAAATGTTAAGGGTAGAACAGTATTTGGCGAGGAGCTGATATGATCCAACTGGAAACAATGGGGGCAGGAAGTAAAATCTGAGACCCAGATGAAGAAAACTGTATAAAGATAATAAAATTTGCAAAAATAATATTTAAAATGCATGATAAAAAATAGACTAAAAGGGTTTAAACTTCATGACTAAATGGAGAATTTCAGAATATTATACACTTTATATAAACTGATAAAAAAAGGACATGCACGAGGCACAATAAAATGTAAAATAAATGTAAGTTCCTCAAGTATCCTCGAGTATGTGCATGAATAACATAGTATTTCCCTATTATGCATCTGCAAACAGAGAGACTATGATCTCTTCTATATCCACATGTGCTTTTTCTTAAGAAGTAGTGCGTCCAGACACCTCCTCCCACTATGATCCTGGGCCAGATCAGGTCAAAAACATGAGGATGTGAGGAATGTCTGATTTTTGGGATGGTCTCGAACATGCAGAATTGAAAAAGGAGTGTACATGTGTGAAGGAGGGAGGAGGAGAGGTGAGGTGTGAGTGCTTACAGATGGAGAGGACAGGGAGTAAGGAATGGATCGGCTTACAAAGAAATACGCAGCGTGTATCAAAGTGCTTGAGAGCGCCGGGGAACGAACTGACAATTTTTTTTGATGAAATAGAGGCGGCCTTGTGCACAAATCTCTGCTATGAAGTGTACCTGGTGTCTGTACTCAACAATATACTGAACTTCAGAGAACAGTGAAGGACAAAACTGAAAAATCTTCAAAAATTGCAAAAATAATATTTAAAATGCATGATAAAAAATAGACTAAAAGGGTTTAAACTTCATGACTAAATGGAGACTTTGGACACTTTATATAAACTGATAAAAAAAGGACATGCACGAGGCACAATAAAATGTAAAATAAATGTAAGTTCCTCAAGTATCCTCGAGTATGTGCATGAATAACATAGTATTTCCCTATTATGCATCTGCAAACAGAGAGACTATGATCTCTTCTATATCCACATGTGCTTTTTCTTAAGAAGTAGTGCGTCCAGACACCTCCTCCCACTATGATCCTGGGCCAGATCAGGTCAAAAACATGAGGATGTGAGGAATGTCTGATTTTTGGGATGGTCTCGAACATGCAGAATTGAAAAAGGAGTGTACATGTGTGAAGGAGGGAGGAGGAGAGGTGAGGTGTGAGTGCTTACAGATGGAGAGGACAGGGAGTAAGGAATGGATCGGCTTACAAAGAAATACGCAGCGTGTATCAAAGTGCTTGAGAGCGCCGGGGAACGAACTGACAATTTTTTTTGATGAAATAGAGGCGGCCTTGTGCACAAATCTCTGCTATGAAGTGTACCTGGTGTCTGTACTCAACAATATACTGAACTTCAGAGAACAGTGAAGGACAAAACTGAAAAATCTTCTTGAACTGAATGAACGAGTCCATATTAAGATGCTGTTATAATGTTGTTTCCTCATCATAAACATCCTCAGAACTGTTTTGTTTCATTCATACATGTTTAACACACTGAAAACACTCTGTTCCACATTGTGATGTCATTTGGTAATACAGGAAGTGTTCCATTGTGTTTTTAGTCCCATACATCTTCAACAGAATCATTTGGATTGTTTCAGACCTGGAATTTCCAATCTATGCAAAACTAAAGAAAAAGGGGAGCTCTTATTTTGAAAACTACCACTTCATGACATCACAAGGTGGAACAGAGCATTTTGAAGTTTAGAAATGTAGACAGACTAATAATAAAGGGTTACTCCAATGTGGAAAAGATTAAAAAAAAAACAACTCCAGGTATGTTTTTGGAGAGGAAACAACATTCTAACACTGCTTAAAGCTCACACGAGTTCGTTTATAATATAGGACTTTTAAACAGTAGTGAATCAAGTAGTATTTTTGATTATAAGGTGCAAAATTTTACTTTTCTGGAGATGAAATCCATGAAGACAGGTAAAAAACCCATCACAGGCCAATTTTAAGATCCGTTTTTTTCTGCTCAAGGTATTTTCTGCAATAAAAAAACAAAGGATTTCATAAATGCAAAACAGAAACGCGTATTAATGCGATTCCCAGCTGTATCCAAAACGACCAGAGTTGATTTAGTGTTTTAAAAAGACATTAATGCCATTTTTTCCTTCCAGTTCAGTCCATCTCAGTGTGTAGGCCGCCTCTGGGTCACTTTCTACAGGGATGAAGCGCTGTGTTGAGTGGGTGGTCAGTGGGAGCCCATAAATCAGAATATATGGACCTGATTTAAATGATAGCGTTGAGTAAAAAAAAAAATATATATAAAGTAGAACATATGAGGACCGACCCCAAGCCCCATCCCTCCTCTGCGGCCCTTAACAAGATGAGGTCACTTAGCCGTCAGTAGCTAATCAAAAGCGCCACGTAGATCAAGACACTCTGACCCAGCTTTTGTCTGAGCAAGAACTAATTTAATTTAAGCCTAAAGCACGCCCTTATGTGCATCTTTTCTTTGACAAATGTAAAGGAATCCAACAAAGCATCCCTATACCATTAAATTAGATCCACTGGAGTGTAAACCAATGAGGCAATGCTTTGTTTTGAGCTATTAATCTTACTGCAGCAAAGAAAATATGTACTATACTAAAGAAAAAATGTTGGCTGAAAATAATACTCGTGTTCTTTTAATTAAAATTATCATTCTATGAAGTGTAATGTAGAGAGTAGATGTAAAATGGAGTTGCATAACACATTCTTACGCACACTTCTAGACCATAACTTGGCTAATAAGATGCAGAAAGAATGCAAGTATTTTCCAGCTATTATGCATTTTACAGTTATTGGCATGTTATAATATATAAATCTGTATGAAATAAAGCTTCATTGATTGAGTAAAACAATTCTCCAGCCATTTCAGCAAACAAAAAAGGTTAAGAAATGCACTCAATTAATAAAATATGCATATAAAAGTAACAAAAAAGTCATGTTTCTATTATATTCAATCTCCAATACACTTTTGTACTTGTACTAACTATTGATGGGCAGTACATGGACAATATATTGATGCTTTAAGTGACATTAGGGGATGATTTAGCGTATCATTGTGGTCATAATTTCCTGATATATGTCAAATACATATTCCTAATGGGAAGAGCAATGGAAATCGTCATTAAAAGTACAACAAATGAGATTATACGTTAGAAAATACATATTGGTATTCAAGAATTCTCTCTAATTTAAACTTTCACAGTGACAAATACCATCAGCGCTCATGGTTCACGTTCACACGGTCGTGACGAGTGAGTTCAAAGTAAGAGTTTGATTCTGGAAAGTGTCAAAAACGCTTACCCATAATGCAGTGGTGCGGTAAGAGCAGCCCACCTCTACGCGCTTTCTTGTGGTGGTTTAAACTTTCCCTTTGATTATTCCACTTAGACCTGGCGCAGCTGGGACCACAGTCTGCTAATATACTGTAATGGTATTTGATGGTATTTAGGGCTGAGGTAGACAGGGGAAATTGGAGGTTTAGATGATATTATTTCAGTCATCAACTATTTGTTCTAGTTAGAAATTTAAGGCGTGGTCTATACACGTGCATATTTTGAACCAAATTATCCACAGATGTTGAAAGTGGGGTTGAAAGAATAAGGATCTATTGACAAATTCCTATATTTATTGACACTACAGTAAGACAAATATTTTATCCTCTTACTGACAGGGAAGGTTTTGAACTTTATAACTTTATGTTTCATGTGGCTAGTCCCACGTATGATATGAATCAAAAAATGGGGCAAGTTGAGAGTTTAAATGCAAATTTGACCAAAAAAATCAAGTATAATTTAAACAATCAGAACAAAATTGAGGTAAAAATGTTCAGTCCATCTCAATTTCTTTCAGATATCAATATGGTAATAAGTCTGCTTTATTCTTATATGAAGCAAAATTGACTCATTGTTTCATTTACACGTTTGAGTGACAATTTATTATCAGTCTGTCTTCATTTAATGCTCTATTCCACCTTGTGATGTCACCAATGGTAGTTTTAGTTCATGCAAATGATTCTAGCGAAGGTGTGTGCAATTTAAAACACACTGGACTTAAATATATGTGAATGAAACAAAGCACAACCCTGGGTATGTTTTATTTGATGAGAAAACAACGTTATAACCTAGTAATATAATGTAATATGGGCCCTTTAAGGCAAATTACTATACGGTGATGTGCAAACAGTTAAAATCCTCAAAGTATAGTAAGGACCTTTAGTAATCCTATCGTCATTCCTCGGTGGTGAGACAGAGCGAGTGAATCATCCCCTTTGCACATGTGGAGGTCTGTGGGTTTAAAACAACCAAAACCAGCTTCTGTTTTCACACTTTATACTGTTTAAGATTAGCTTCATAAATGAGCTACCACAAACATTTAAATACATCCTGTTTTGCCGTGTGGTTTATGGCGTTAAATGTCTCGATAGAGGAGTTTAATGTTGTGTTATGGTTACCTGGCCAACCAGAACCGCGAGCTTTGACTACATTTTGAGTCTACAACTGTATCCTGTCTCCCTGATTTGAGTTGGCGGTGATTGAGGGATGGATTAACCAAACAGATCAATGCATGTGTGGTGCATTCATGTCAAAACAATCCATTTGCACCCATTTAAAGAAAGAAATAAACACAGAGGGCTAAGATACAGGGAGGATTTTTGCAGAAACGATAAATGAAGCTGCAAAATCTTATTTATCTCATGTAAAAGAAGTTACACATGCATATTATATGTACATTATTGAGAGATGTCTTCCATATCTGATAGTGATGCACATTTATCAAGTTAGGATGGTCCAGTTCAAGACCGTTTTGGATTCAAATTAGATGTAGAGGGGACTGGTTGATCAGGCAAGTATTATGGAACATTCTTGTAGTAATAATGCAATAATAACTCCAACCCGATGCTACACAATGTAATACTGTCTCTATCCTATACGGGCATCAGGAACTAGTGTTTATATATTCTTTACTATGATATTTTAAAGCAAATATTTTAAGTATTCATAAAGAAAATGAACAAATGGTGAACACATTTGGTCATTTATCCAACCACAGACCCTGCATACAATTATTAACAGCAGTAATTTTGCCTTTCCCCATCTTAATGAAATACTACAGACTTATTTTATTCTATGATGTCATCTGAAACTCAGCAATATGCTAAAATGCTCCCTCAATATTCCAGTGCAGTCGTTTCATAACACTAACTTAATCTCTGCTTGACGATTTCCAATTTGTCAGGACCCTACGATAATAACGCACATTGGCAGTTGGACAGTTTTTTAACGCTTGACTCATTCAAATAAGGCGACAGGTTTATTCAGTGAGCAAACATTACAATTTCTGCAGCGTTTCACACTATAGGAGCAAAGCTTAAGAGGATTAACAAGATGGTAGAGTGGGAATGGGCTATGCAATTTATGCTGTATCAACTGCCTGAAGCGGCTGCTAAAAGGGAAAAGTATTTTACTGGTGTTAAAGAGCACAATAAATCACAGAAAATATCAGACCTAACATGACCGTGCATCCAAAGTAAAATTAGGTCCTTATCATTTCAAGTTCCAATAGATAGAACTCATATTTGTTCTATAATTGCAACAGCCATTAGAGTTGCAATTTATATTTTAATAATAGGATTCTGTTCAAGATGAAATTTTGCAGACTGTTAGCATATATGAACAAGCTAATACAAGAATCACATTTCAGAACATGTTTGTATGGATCTAAACTACAGGGTTAGCGATTTTATGATGAATAAAACAGGATATTTTGTTGTTTAGGAAAGAAATGATGATACTTAAAAAAAAGTCAACCCTTTGCGATTAGCTAACCTCACTGTTAGCGTCACTACTTCCTGTCCTAGTTTATCCCTATGAAGTTTTTGGCGAGTCATGCGAAAATTCATAAATATTTAAAGATCAGGCAGTAGACAGGGAGCTGTGAGTGCAAGTCCTTGTTAACATGTTAAAAAGTACACAAATAAAATGAATACTTCAGAGGAGGGCACTTCTGTGTTAAGAAAGACAGATATTTGTGTCTCAGCGCTAATGCTAATGCTAATGTTGAGGGCCACTAAATATTAAAACTGAAGTATATTAAAATGATTGGGTAGTCTTTATTTTAATGAATTTGAATAGGTTGTTTATTTAATGTTTTACAATTTTAATAAAGTCACTGTTAGCTTTGAGACACAATGAGCTAACTAGCGTGCTATTGTACACAGCGCCTCAAATAGTGATTATCAATTTTTAATCTTGCAGCCCTATCCAACGCACACTCAATTTTATCACGATTAATCTTGCAGCCCTATCCAACGCACACAGCTTCATGGCAAATATCTTTTCCAAATACACATCAAACCAATGGATAAAAAAATAAAATAAAATCACTCACAATTCTCTACATATGAATTCACTTTTCAGCCGCACATGGTCACAGTGGTGGTTTTCATGCATTATTCAGGCTTCGTGAACATCAGGATTTTCACCTTTGTAACACAACTTAAAATTACACGTGACTAGGAAACACGTCAAAGATGCAACCGATATGAAACTTGAGCATTGAAAACATCAGCAGACGACACTATTCCTGTATCCTCAGACATATTGAAGAAGTATTAAGCTAAAAATAATATCAGGGAGCCAGAACATCTTGAGAATGTCTGACCTCGACTGATCTCGGAAGAAGGGGTGGGCCTGGTTGGGACTTGGGTGGGAGACGGCTGAGAATACCATGTGCCGTAGTGGGGCAGCAGTGTGTTGTTGTGTCCTTTTGCAAGACACTTCACCTACTTTGCCTGGAAATGTGAGGAAAACTAGTGTATGAATCTGGCATGTTTACAGCATGTATACAGCAGTATGTTCATTAAATCTAATAAACTATAACAATAATAATAGTTTAAACCCATTGATTGGCTAAGTGAAGGTCATTTGAAGTTAGTATATGCAGGATTGATTAAACATGTGTGAATGAAGCAAAAAAAACACAAGTGTGACAGATGACAATACAATATTATGACAGGTTCAAGTAAATCACATTGCAAAACCTTTAAAATGTTGATACAGGAAGGAATTTAAACAGATTGGAATAGAAATTTAAGCCAGATTCAGCTTTCCACATAGTCAATGAATCTGGCAAGAAGTGTACCGAGATAAGAAAAATATTATTAGTATTTATATTGTGTACATAAAGACCACCCAGAAATAGACCAATATGTAATTGCCTAAACGGCCTTGACTAATCCTGGAACCAATAGACAATTTAGCACACATTTAGTGCCACTAAAACAAAAGGAATGCAGATTTTCTTTTGTGTGTGTATGTGTTTTTTGTTGTGTCTCATTATCTGAAAACATACAGTCTGTGTTAAATCTGTTTACATAGTCATTACTGTTCACAATGCTCTGGGGCTGTCAAGGTTGTTTCTTTTGAGTTTTAGACTTGAATGGCTCTCATTATTATACCAAAGTGTTAATGCACACCAATTATTCCACTGCTTGGTGTGAGAGAACGAGTTTGACAAGAAAAAGTGAGTTTTTACTGTCATGGCCGCCCAGTCTGCTCCCTCTATGGTGTTGTGGGGCGATTAGCGGTCATGTAAATTAGCCTGTTTATAGTGTTGTGGTGAATTATGCACAGGTACAAAAGAGAGAGGCCACTTGAAATGCAGATAATATGTTTGTTACAATAGTCCGACTCTGATGCTGCAGATTAGGAGCTGTTATTTAGACAGGATTGTTCTGCTTCACATGGTTTTCCATATTTATACAGTTTGGCACAACAATTGTAATTAGCATAGGTGGAGTGTGAGCTAGCTTTACTGCTTAGAAAACTAAACTTTTATAGAAAGTTAGAAAAAAGCAAATGCTGAATGAAGCATTTTCCCACTGGGCAAGTCATGGGAAAAAAACAATTTGAAACTGTATTTAGTTACAGAATACTGAACACCGGATTTAAAATGTATTTTGTAACATATCCCATTACATGTTCCGAGTACTGTATTTTGAATATTGTTCAATGCATTTATTTACAACTGATTAAAGAAGGGAAAACTGCACATGCACTCACCACAAGGGAGACGTCTTTTTCATTAATAATGTGCAGTTTGAAGCCTTGGAATATTGAAATGTATTCCTGAGACTTTTGGAAAGTATCATCATATCATCAAAATATCATCCAAATGAAAGAGCAGCTATACCAGAAATGATACTGTTACTCAAAATGAGTATTCTGAATAAATATTTAATAGGTATATTTGTCAGCATTTCCAACACTGTATTTATCTAGAGCATATGTCTATAACACATGTTCACCTCTGCTCTGTTGGCGGTTGACTATCCCCCCCAGTGTCCAGCGGCGGTCCAGTCTCTTCAGATGGGCTTTACGTCTCTTAGTCACTAGGAAGAGCAACACAAAAACAAAAAAGCATGGGGTTAGTAAAAGAAGCAAAATTAATATTAAGTAAAAACCTGCAAGCTTTTGCAAGAGTTAGTTTAGCAGACGTAAAATAAAGTAGTATTTCTTATTAGTGCACTATGTCACTTTTCTGGTGGAGGGTCGTCTGCTTTTCCCCATGGAAACCTTATTGTTACACTAAACTCCATGAAAATGAGCAGGTTACAAGACCAAGTAAATGGTCTGTGGTCCAAGTAAATGGTCTTCTGTAAATGAATGAATGTGAGAAAAAACATCTTTAATAGAACAAATGCATTGACATCATTACATTGCAAAAGACCAGTTTTTACAGTGAAAATTACAGCTGCAATCTATTTATTCTGTTATTTAACTGCTCAATGTGCTTAAATTGAGGTAAAGGTGTTATTGGTTGATTACTGATTAGCAGCACGGACATAAAGAACGTCAGCAGGGGTGATCGGTTTGCAGCAACACTTGACAGATAAAACATACATTCACAAACACAAAAGCACAATATAAATACAAGAGACAGTTAGAAGGACACAGCAAGAAGAAGAAAATCATCAGTCTTCTTTTAAGTGGAACTAAACATTAAACCCACCTTTTTCCTGTTCTCTGACATTCTCTATGCGATTTTAGTGCAAACTAGGAAACTGCTGCTTTCTAGTCAAAAACGTCTAAATCGAAGTTTGTGCTGCCTTCAGTAGCTTCTGCCATTTCCAGTCGTTGGTGACAGTTAAAACCAGACTTCTTATTTCTGACTGCAAACACCTGGAGGATGAATCGTAGATGCTCTAAACATAATTTTAGCCTAGACCAATCCCACTATTCCTCTCCCCTCAGACACTTCTTTAGTCCTGCAGGCAATGCCCAGTTTTGCAGCTCACTTTGAAATGTGGCTGTGGGCAGAGTTTAGTCCCTTTTTGCATTCACACATCATCAATACTGTATTATTGAGTCCTGCACACTATAGCCTCTCTCTATGGACTTCACTACAGGTACATCAGAAGTGGCTGTTTCAAATTTCCATCCTGTTTGAGAGCTCATTAGTTCTTTGTCTGTTTGATCAAATGTCGGAGGTGGACCGGTGCGTCATCTAAATGCACTCTCCCAAAAATAACACCAGAAGCAGAAACAGCAAAAGAGAAAAATGGAAACGCCACTCTCTTTTCACCAACACTAATTCGATTCATGACTTCACTGCAAAAAGGAATGTTGACGGGTTGGAACGACCTGAATACAGAATCTAGAAATGAAGAACAGTTTTAATATAATGCGCTAACTTATAAGACTCATTTACCTTGTTTGGACGTTTTTGACCAGTTTCAAAGTATAAAAATCTGATTTCAGTTATTTATTTAGGGACTGCCACCATTTTTTCCATTTATTTGAGTAAAAATTGTCTTGTCCCATTACAGCTATATTGTATAAATGTAAAGCTTTTGAGGTCAAAATAAATCAGCTCGGTACTGTCTGCATTTAATTATATAATAAAGTGGTATATTGTCAAAGAATCAGGAAGTGTGTGGTTAGCATGCTAGCTGGCTATATAATATAATATATATGCAATACAATACAATATAATATTCTTAACTACTTGGCAGACACACTTGAAATTAGGAGAAATATTGAAACAAGTCAGAAACAAATTGAAATGTAAAGTAAATGCATCGATACAAATAAAACTTAAATTAATGCAACTGATTTAAACACATTTTCAGTTTTTGCAATGTGCTCTTACTGCCTTATCCTCCATCATTCCCTCTCTACACCTTATCTCTTCATTTCTCATCCTTCTGCTCCTCGTCTTGCGTCTTGTCCCTGATTGGCCGGTGTACCTGGCTTAACCCCCTAATTGAAATATCAGCGCAGGGTAGTCACAAAGGGAAATGTTATTTGGAGGTAATTTGGGCTGTGGGTTCCTCTCCAGTGAGCAGAGCTGTCACACGAATTAGGTTACACAGAGTTGCCGCGGTAATGAGAAGAAATGGACGACAGGAAGCGGGAGGGTGGGACGTATCAAAGATGTGGAGTGACAAAGTGGGCAAACACAAAGACGTGCAGCCTAATGGGGTAACTGGGCCTAAAGTGCATATGACAGGTGAGACTGCTCATTTCCCAAAAACATTAACATCATTTTATTAAGATTATTAAGATTTTACTAAAACTCTTGCCTCTTTTGATCATTTTACTTCCTGATTTGACACAGGCAGCAATTAGGGAATTATCTCTATGTATGTTACAACTACTTTCTAGCAAACAGACTGAAAACAACTTATGACTGACAAATTGTACAAATGCCTTCCTTATGTGCCTCCATTTTGGACAGTACTTATGCTGCCACAGCTGCAAGTTGCAAGTTGTGTTTGAATGTTCAAAATCGCAATGCAAATATAAGAATTTAACCCCACGGTACTGAAGAAACCAAGAGTCTCAAGAACATGCACATCCATATACCAGACATGTTTTTCTCTACTTCTGTTCCATACTAAGTCATAATCTCTATTGGAGCAGTGACATTTCTAGTATAATTTTGCTGCTTTCATTAAAAGACAGTTGAGGTGTAGCTCATTCTATTATGAAACAGATAAACTAATCATTGTGCTAACTCCCTCACGGGGGATTGTTCAAACACTGGAATCCACACAGTTAATTTTGCCATTCAATTTGTTGGCAGTTTGAACACCTATCTGTAAAGCACTTAAGGTTCTTGAAACGTTAAATACACAAATGTATTTTAAATGGTGACCAAAATTAGTACCCCGGCTTCACTGGCTTCTCATGAGGTGAATTTATGTGTTGTGTTTACGGTTGCAGAGGCAGGGGAGGTCATATGAGTGGGTGTTGAAATGCTCTGTCCGGTTGCAGACTAAACACCAGGAGGAAGGGTCACAGCGCACATAGACTCCTGAAGGAGCTGCAGTCTCCTGGGGGACGCACAGGAATTTTCTGTGGTGCCAAAATATCGCAAAGTCTTTGGCTGCGTTTGGTCCCATTACACTCCTGCCTCTGCAGTGAGGATCTATGTGAGTGAATGGAAACATGCATATGACCATGTTGGAGATGTAAGAACAAAACACATTCAAAAACACCTTTGTAATGTGTCTGCTTTATGAAATTTGTAAAGTAAAATATTACTAGAGAAAATTTCAGTTTACCAAATTTCAGAATTTTTGACACCATGAAGACAAAAAAAATCTTTATCAAATCTTTCATTTTCATTCATCCGCTAATTTAGCTCATAACAGTGATTATTAACACCTAACACTGCATCTGTGTGACATACAATTAACACTGTGTATTCAGGTCTGTTATTCTTGGAGTATGAATCATGTGCATTTTGCTTTTACAAATAAATGTAACTATTATTTTTATTTTCCACATTTTTTATCATAAAAAAAGTCTTTGTGAAATGCTGACATCAACGTTTATTTAATTGTATTTCATTTGTCTGCGTCCGTGTGTGGTGCTGACCTTCTCCAGTTCGGGAGGTGCCCAGGTCGAGGTCGTCTCTGGTCCCGCTCTGAGAGTCCAGGTATGTGGCCGGGACCCAGCCCTGCTCCTCTGAAGTGCTCACAAACCACCAGCCTGCAAGACCACAGAGGAACATGGATGTTAGGGTGAGAACATGAAAGACTTTTTACAATACAATACAATACAATACAATACAATACAATACAATACAATACAATACAATACAGTGTCTAGTTCTTTAAATTGTTTTTTTGTATTAGAAAGATGCTTGAAACCATCCAAAATGAGAAATTATTCCATAAAATCCATGTGTGAATTGATGCAAACTGCAAATTGCTCACTGGTTGCTTCAAAAAAGTATATGAGCCAAAATACCATTCGCCTTTTGTTATTGTTATTACATATTTTTTACATTGTGCATTTTTAGCTACTAGATCCAAGTAATATCACAGTTTGTATTTATCTTGATCAATATAGTTTATCTAAGTTTCTAAATTTTTCCATTTTTGTTTATTTCACAAGTCCCACTATGACACAACCCACACATCTGTTCTGGGAAGCCCCTCACGCTCCATCCAGTCTTATGTCAGTGCAGTTCAAATGTAACAGTACAACTTCACTTCTTCCACTGCTAAATGTTGTCATTTTACAAACGTCAGACTCTAATCCAAACTGACAGACTAGACGTATGCATTCACATTTGAACATTTCTCAGCTCTATATATTTTGAACAGAGTTGAGGCCATTACAAAAGCATATGTCAGTTTGGGTATCAACCAGAATGTTTCATGTATAAATGACAGACATCATGTGCCAAAAAGTGACATACACTGGCTACATTTGGAAATGGCCTATAGTTACAGCTGAGAGTTAGAAATAGACGTCTGTCGTCAATGGTAACCACTCTGTGTTTGCTAATGCTAGCTCTGCTCTCGTATATAATGATGGCAAACAGGTTTAACTACAAATGGCAAACAAATGGATAGGACTGACAGAAAAATTGTATAAATGTTGGAAAACCCCACATTTTCTCTACCAGTGAAGTCACCACCGCACAATATTACATGGCACAGACTGTGGTTGGTGAATCAATCAACTAAGACTTTTCCACAACTAACTAAGAGACTGTTCTTGTGGTGGAAAGTCTGTCTGCCGAGTTTTACAGTAAATGTCATTATTTTAACTGTTCACTACACATGCAAAGGCTTATTTAAAGGGCCTGTATAAGGCTATTTTCTGATCTGTGTTATAATATTGTTTCTCATCACAGACATACTAAGTCAAACAGAGCCCTTCTGCTCCACCTTGTGATGTCACTGAGTGATAATACAGGAAGTGCTCCACTGTGTTTAAACTTTATACACCTTCACTGGAAATGTTTGGATGATTTTCTGGAATCACCAATCTCTATTGGACGAAAGCTGAAAGGTACAGTAGCTGCTACCTACAACTGTATGACATCTGAAGGTGGAACAGAACATTTTGAGTGTTGGAGATGTAGACAAATTAATAATAAAGCGTTACTCAAACATGTGTGAATTAAGCAAAACAATCAGGAATCAATTTGACGTAATACAGGACCTTTACAGTCGACTTACAAGTTATTATTTAGCAACAGTTACTTGCTGGAAATCAGCATACTGGGGCTGTGATTTTTTCATTTTCCATCATTGCAAATACTATATCAGTTACAATATTTCACAAGTCTATTGTCTCTTTCTGCAAAGCCAATTTAAATACAGAAAATGTGTTGGGGAGGGCATCCAGGGTAAACTATGCATATCACTGCTATGCACTCATACATTTCTGTAGTGGACCCAAAAAGGGAAAATTTGAAAAGAAAAATTGACCAAAATGAGACAAACACACGCGCTATGGTTCAATCTGGGTTTTGAAGTCTAATAAACATAAATATTTACACTGCTTTACAAGTGGCATAAATTTGTCATTTCCAATTTGAAAAAGAACAGATAACAAACGCATATGGTTGCTATTTGATTTTTTTGCATTTCTGAGGTCGAGAAAGTCTGCCTCCTAAAATGTAGTGGTACACGATAAGAACTTGATATACTTGACAGTAGTTTTCCAGTGTCTTGCTTTGGTTGAGAATCTTTTCTTACAGCCACTAGTTTTAGGCATAGACTTGTGACAGCTCGTATGTGCTATATAGGAGTGCGCTTCAAAATGTCGACACACATAGAAAATCACAGTGAAAATGGTGAATATTGTTTTGAGTCTACAGGCAGTGGCCGTACAGTGTGATGTCTGATATGAAACGGTTGCCTTAGAGTTATGAGTAGCTCCTTTCCTGCTCATAAAACACAGGAAGGTCAATGTTTAAAATTAAGAGAATAATGGAATTGATTAACCATGTTTTATGATACATTAGTTTGCACCTACATAACCTGATGTGCAAGAATCATGCTTAAGTTACCATAGTTAGATTGACTTCTTAATTATTATAGACAGCCCTCTTGCCTCTCAGTAAGAAAGTTTTGGGTTCAACTCCCAGGATGCACTAAAGCTAAGATCAGGCCTAAAAAATCCAGCCCGACCCAACCCGACCTGTGGGTATTAATGCCCGACCCGACCCGA
>KN492864.1:0-22931 GCA_000787155.1 Scartelaos histophorus
ATAATAATAATAATAATAATTGTAAGTAAGGCTTGGTGAATTACAATTACAGTAACATTGTTTGTGGCAGTTTTCAGTTCAACTTTACCTGTTCCTCTTTCAGTTATTAGGGAAGTAGGCTTATTGTGTGTTCAGCTTATCTAACATTACAAGTCGTACATTCAGGCAGAAGTGGTAGTGATCGGTTAACTTAACTTTAAAATTAAACAAAACTGACTCTTGTGAGCTTTAAACCATGTTATAATGGGGTTATTTCATCAAAAACATAATCAAAGTTGTGTTTTGTTTCATCCACACATGTTTGAGTAATTCTTTATTATTTGTCTGTCCAAAGTTTTGTCTCCAAAGCTCAAAATGCTCTGTTCCACTTTAAGATGCCATAGATGTAGATCTGCCATAGATAGAACTGTAGTTTTCAAGTTAACAGCTCCTTTGACCTTTAGTTAGGCAGAGACTGACAATTCCTAGGCTGACATTATCCAAATGACTCTAGTGAAGGTGTTTAAACACAGTGGCACACTTACAGTATTAGCACATGATGACATCACAAGGTGGAACAGAATGTTTCCTGTTTGAGAGAAGGACTCTGCCTAAATATGCTGGATGTGCGTGTTAAACAAGAGGATGAAAAAAAACACAATTCCAAGTATGTTTTTGATTAGGAAACAACATCAAAAAATAGTGTACTATGGGCCCTTTACATATGACAATAAGTGAAAGAGAAAAGTCAGTCAAACATAAATAATAAAGGAAGTTTGTAACAAAATTCTAACTACAATAACTCTTATCTGCACAATGGACTGAGTGAAGACGTTTTATTACTATCATCAAGTCCATAAAAATGTGAGAATGACAACGATGGAAAAAAAATGGTCTGTAATTATGTTCCACAGAGAAGTCTATAGCCATAGTTGCTTAAAGTGGTTAAAATTTGGTGACAAAAATGTGATAATGTGATATTTGTCGTTTGTGTCCAATTTCTTTACATGAGTTTTGCTATTTTTGTTTAGTTGTAATACAATAAGATTTGAGCTATCGAGAGTTTAATACATAACTTCTGAATGATCTTGCTTTATTGTTACTTGCTGTCCTATAATTCATATTACATCTACTTTCAAATGTTTTCTGTCTTAATCACAAATAACAGGTCAATCAGTGATGTCATGTAGGCCTGTTGTTGTGGATACTCAATATGAGGTGTGTTAGTGTCAATAACAGGGAGTTTCCCATTGTGCAGGTTCCAAGTGGAAGCCGCTTCATTACAACATGCAGAACAAACAAACTAATATCTATTTACAGGCTTGAAATCAGACCTCAGATTAGCTAATGCTGTCTTAGTGGTTTATTAGGCAGTATTACAATACGGTAAAACTAAATTGTATTAAAGGGCCCGTATTACACCAGTTATGTTATGTTTCCTTATCGCAAACATACCTGGAGTTGTGTTTTGTTTCATTCACACATATTTAATGCACAAACCCTGCATATTTAGGCTGAGTTCTTCTTCTCTCAGACAGAAAACTGTGCTTTTAAACTTCATAGAAAAGAATCATTCAACCATGGAATTGCCAATCTCTGCTGAACTAAAGGCAAAAGGTGGAGCTGAGCATTTTGAGCTTCAGAGATGTAGACAGACATAATAATAAAGGATTACTGAAACATGTATGAATGAATGAAACAAAACACAATTCCAATTATGTTTTTGAAGAGGTAACAACATTAAAACATGGCTTAAATCTCACAATAGTCAAACTTAGAATTTAAACAGGTTATAAAAATCATCCTTCTTCTAACAGAGCAGGCCAAATAATTATATTTTTAATACTGATTAATTCATATTAAATTGGGACAATACACGCATAAATCACATCTTTACATTTCATTGTTATTGTGCACAAATCAAATCTTATACAAATGCAGGACCTTATTCTATGCAAACTACATTCAAACCTTACATCTTATACTATAAGAAATATAAAAGCTTTAATTAAAATAGGCCTGTAGCGTGATAAGTCAATGCTATCCTGTCTATTTAATTATGTTTGCAAAGGGTTGGCCTTATTTAAAAAAAAATAAATAAATGTCCCGGGGCATGCACAGAAGAGCAAGTGTCAAATCTGTGATGTCAACAAACGAGCCCATCCTCTCCCAATGCAGCCTGCTTAGCTAGCGAGTATGAATACGTGGAACTTCCAGCGAAAACAATCACATAAAACGGGCTGTCCTGATAATATTTCAGTCATTTTGAACATAAAGGTCACTCGTGTTGTGATTGAGATTGCAGGAAGGCAGTAGCCGAGCCGGGTAGCTAGCAGACAGACGCAGAGAGACCTTACCTGATCCGTAGCGCGCAACGAATTACCTTTTGCAGTGTCTCCAACGAGGTATCAAGACAGAAGGAGTATAAAGACTGCTGTTATTTGTCCATACACGAATCCAAAATTAAATCCAGTTGGTCATTTAAGTGCTGTGTTGAGGTACAGTGGCAGGTAGCGCCTCGGTGGCACTGACGCCGATTACACCTTCATGACGCACGGTGGCGTTTCGAACCACTTCCGCGTTACGGCAGATTCGTGAGGCTGAACGGCGTGACGTAGGTGCCCGTCCTCCCTCAGTCTCCCACATGGATCTATTTGGTCTCCCAGCATCTTTTTGGAGCAGCTCATTCTGTCACAGCGTTGAAGGTCACATATGTGTTTTGGGACGACATATTTTTGTTTGTGACTAGTAAACTTGATACAAATCTACAATTTAATGTAAAACATGTACTTTTTGGTGTCTTTGAGAAAAATATTCCTGTAAAAATATATCTCTTGAAATTAATCATAATCAGAATTCCATATCAGTTATTATATTTTTTTTCTAACCAGAAACCCAAATTTATTATATTTCAGTTCCTCTTGTACACTTCTCTAAATTATTGCACAAATATATATATTTGTTTATATATTTTTGGAGTGGGTGCATGAACCACTGCTACACAATTGTGATAATGTTTTTTTTTTTGTTTTTTTTTAAAAGATCATGGCTAATAATAATGATAACCAAAAGAGAGGCCTATTTTATGTTCGCGTTTAAAGCAACCTAATTGATGATGAAGTTTGCTAGCACATGTCTCGGAGATAGATACATTTACTGCCATATTGTCTAACATTCTTGGTGAGGCAAAAACATCTAGAAAAATGACATAGTATAGCTTTAAGAAAAACAATATTCATTATCTTACAAATATTTCTAATTCATCTTAATATTTTTATTTTTTATTTTATTTTATTTTCAAAACTATTTTAGTGCTATGTAACCTGTAAATGAACCATAATTAAATTATCCAAAAACAAAAAGTACAATAAAGTAGGAGTAGGCCCACTCAAGTACATCTTGCTAGAGTGTTAATGGTTCATCACTGCTTTTACAGACAGCTCTGTTAATGCTGTTCTCTTTGCACATGACATCATGGTGTGTTATATAATACTGTAGTGGAGTGGACAGGCTATAGCTTTGGCCTCTGTTGCTTCCACTCAGATGCTCACTAGAATGTCTCCAACATTACATAAGCACTGCACAGCTCTTTGCTTTTCATAAAATTGTATGTCAAAGGGCATTATTTATATATCCTATTTTGTGATTTATGATATAATGGTGTTTCCTCATCACAAACAGACCTGGAGTTGTGTTTTGTTTCATTCACACATGTTTAACACCTGCATATTTTGTTATTATGTATTATTTCCGGTTTGTATATCAAATTAATGAGTAATAACAGAAACAGAAGAGCAATTTAGCAATAAATATGTCTATGCTTACATAATTGTACTACATACTAATACTACTAAAAATACATACAGTATCTTTCTCTCCCCCTCCCTTCGGTGTGTCTCCTGCTTGGGGGGAGTCTGAGCCTTCAGCTGCAGCCTGATAACCCACCTGAGGTCCATCTACAATCAACTCCAGCCCATATAAGGCCGCTTCTTCCTCCTCTCCCTGCCAGTTTCTCTGTTAACCTCACCCAGTCACTAACTCGTGGCTTTTCTTGAAGAACTTTCCTGTTTTGTATTTTTGATGCTTTTCTGTGGACCTTGGTTAATTCTTTCACTGTTTCCTCGTCATCAGTGCTCCTTGGATCTCACCTGTTTGCTGTTTGCTCGTGCACCTCTGAACCTTCCTGTCCAGTGTCTGCCTGCTCCACCGGTCCCCACCCCCCATCTTCAGATTTACCCGTGTAATAAACCTCTTAACTACACCCGAGATTGTGGTTCTGCTTTTGGGTCTTATTCTGCGCATTATAACACTTTGCCAAGGATTTTAAGATCTAAAAGGTCCTATATTAAACAAAATTGACTTTTTGGGGGGTTTTAGTTGTTACAATGTTGTTTCCTCATCAAAAACATACCTGGAGTTGTGTTTTCATTCACACGTTTGAGTAAAAAAGTCTTTTGTTTGAAAGAAGAACTCACTCTAAATATGCAGGGTAAATATGCATGAGAATAGAAAAAAAAAAAAAAACACTAACTTCCAGGTCTGCTTGTGATGAGGTAACATAAATCAGAAAATAGTATAATATGTGCCCTTTAGTACTAGTATCAGCAAGTATTGATATTATAATCATAGCAAAAAGACAAAGGTTTAGTTGTTACAATGTTGTTACAACCATTACTACCAAAATAAACACAAAATGAGTTTGAAGCAGTTTTTATTAAAAGAAATTCACAGCAATTAAAAAGTGTAGCGCTTTCAAGAACCAGGTAATATGTCACATCTCTATGTACAGTTACATCATTACATCCATAAGCTCCACTTTGCCTCCAGACGTCAGTAAGAAAATTAAACTCTTTTGAATCTTTTTATCAGTTTTAGCAGTGCATTTCATACCCTTGTTTCCATATTTCACATACAACAGTTGTCATGCAGCATATTTAAAGTGCCTTGCAAGCTTCGAACTGGTGGAGAGTTGTGGTTAATTTTTGGTTTAATTTGAACAAGATGGTAAGTACTTGGCTGGCAGAATTTTTTGATACATCAGAAAATATAGCACTCTTTTGAATCTGTTACAACTGAAGAGGTGGGCGATAGCGTTCATATACAAGACGTACCACAAAAAGTTGATCAAAATACTAAAAAGGTCTGCAATTTTCCAAACAAGGATATAATAACTTAATATATCAGTATGTTTGTGGTTAATACAGTCATTGTTTTCATAATAGTTACAGAGAAACTTAAAAAAACATGCATTTTCATTATCGCCCACCCCAGAAGTAAATTTCCCAATTTTTCCTATAGACATTCCAAAAAAAAAATCCCTAAATAATAAATTAGTGTTAAAGTTTGACACTAGCTGGGGCTAATCAGCTCTGAATTAACTAATACTGTACTTTTATTTCAAATATTTTTCCGAAACTTTAAAATAAAACTAAACATGTTCTTGATAATTTGGTTAAGTTTAAATGTGGAGATTTTTGGACTTAAAATTCCACATTATGGATCTGTTAGTGTCTGTTTTGACTCTTAAGCTTTTAACATTTCACAAGGTCTATGGGGAAAAACATTGTTATAGCCTCATACCTAATACGATTAGCTTGCACTGCCATTTCAGCTGCATAGAAATTTCAGTAACAGGGAAATAAAGTTGTAATTTTCTGATAACCGGAGTAAAGTCAAAGCAAATGACAGAATGATACAAAACTACAAGAATATTCATTTAAAAACAAAAAAAATGTATAAGATCACTTTAACTAAAATTATTTATTAAATTAAGATACCGTTCCAAACATATACATCAAAAACAATATCAAAAACATACTGAAATTTGATACCATGTTAATATCTTGACAGAGTTTCCCATAAATTTTGTTCAGACTATGGTGGCACAAATTTTTATATTCAGAATTTTCTTTCAATTACAATTTGTGTACTTTGAATGTTACACAATTATTTTAAATATGAAATATATGCTGTAAGTAACTTTGCTGGTGCTCGTCTCCATGGAATGTTATTTGTCTGGAATGTTCCACAGTATGGCATTAAGTTATAGTCAAATTTGAGGAGTTTTTTTCAAGTTTTCAAAGTCTTCTTGTGAAACTAATCAACTATAATTGAAAAAATGGATGGAAAGATGGAGTTTAGTTTAATGCCATACTGCGGAACATTCCAAAGCAAAACTACGCAAACCTGAAAGTTACACCGTGCACGTTTAAGCAGTATTTTTGACCAATTAATTTTAATATTTTAGGACTATAGGAGGCCACCATGTTCTGTTCTTTAAATGGGAGAAACTGCTGACAGGTTAAACAGGGTATTGCTTGTACAGTAGCACACTTAAAATCCACACAAACTAAAACATCAATATTTTAAACGAAAATAAGATCCAACAGATTATGTACATGGAAATTAAGTCGATGAACGGTTAGCTGCAAATGAAAGTGTTTTAATAAGAAAAGATTCCCAGTGTTCAAAGTGTAGAGGTAGGTAGCGACAGACCGTAGACGACCTAATCCTCCAAAAATCAGGCAGGTCAACCGAAAAAGGTCCACTATGCAAGTTTTCTGTTATTGGAAAGCTTCACAGTATGGCATTAAACGCATCCATCTCCGTGGAGACAAATGGCTCACAGGTTACAGGCCAGATCTGTGGAGAAAATAATCCCACTCGCTGGAACAATGCATCATTTTCAGCACGACCTGTATCTAGTTAGCAAAAATGCATTGTGGATGAGTTTAATGCCATGCAGTGGAATATTCCCGGCAAAGCAAACGCCTCTCCGTGGAACAGGACGAACCGCTATCAGAAAAGCTGCACAGTGCATCTTTAAAAAGCAAAACATACAGTGACTTCGATCGAGCTCGTTTCTAAGCAAATAGAGTTGTTAAGTTGCCCGTTAAGCGCAGAGTCTCCAGTTCAGGCGCCCATTCACTTCTTTGTCTGTACGGCTTTGATAACAGTACTGAACAGTGAGATTTCGTGTGATAGAGCACTTGTTTAAAAACCTGAAATTGTGATTCTCGAGTTAGCACCAGATTCAACAGTGGCTACTCTAAAGGCTGTTAAGACTACTGGACGTCCGCTACTGTGATGGGGTTAACTTGGTCTTTAAGTGACAGTTAAAAAGGAAAAATCAGTGAGGAATTGTTTTTTTGTGAAATAAAACAAATATATACACACACACAAATGTAGTGATAAAAGGTGTTGAAAGATAAATCTGTGTAGAGATTCTAAAGTGTTCTGCAAAACTTTTCTAGTGGAGGGTCCAGTAGAAAGACAGTCTTGTCTCTATGGAGATGTAGCGTAGTACTGTAATATACTAATCTCCCTTGTGATAAAAGTAGGTGGCGAACCCTCCACTAGGAATGTTAAGCGGTGCACTTTTATTGAAATGTGCAAAACAGCGAGACAAAAAACAGAAAAGTGACAAAAGTGTTCCGTGTTTTTGTGTAGTGAATGAGTCGACGGCCATAAACTACCAACACCAGTGAAACTATCTCATGGACTTTACAGTACTAAATTGTGCAATAAAACTAACACTTCTCAAACAAACATGTGACCCAAATCAATCTCCCATTTCCAAACAAAAAGGCACCAAGGTACTAGCTTCAATGTAGCTTCAAGGCTCCATTGGATCCTCTAGAAACCTACATAGCTGCTACAGAGAGACGACCACGCCCACTATGATTATCACAGAACTAGAATTGCACGCATAATCGAGAAACACAAGTTTAAAAAGGGGTCAAATGTTAAAATAAAAACTATTTAAACATACTGCGGCTGCATACGCAACTCTACAATACCAGACACTTTGCTGCCTGAGACTTTGGTATGCACAGAAAGGCCTTCCACATCTTCAGTATTGGCTCCGTTTACATGGTCACACCAATAATCTGGGGTGTACTTGGGGATAAAACTAAAAATAGGCAGATAGCAGACCAATATTTGTACCTTTTATGGGCTAGCAGCCTTTTGTTTTGGCTGACCTGCTGCCTACAAAGCTTCATTTTAACACCTGAATGCAAAGAGGGCAGTTTTGTGGTATAAAGGCCAGTGGGTTAGTTCGTAGTAAATAAAATAATTTCAAAGTCTGCCAATGAAATGATCTATATCAGCACCAGCTATGGAATAAAACCAAAAACCCATATTGATCGATCTCCAGACAAAAATCTAATTTCCCCAAACTTCCTCGATTTGCTTACTTCTCTTCAGCGCTCTTGGACCGAATCGTTCATGTTCATATTTCATGTTTAGTTGTGTTTCTGTGTTATGTGTTATAGATCACAAGCATAACATTTTTGCAAGTATGTTCGCCTTATAGATTCAGATTTCTGGAGTTGTCAGATTTGTTAAAACAGCACGTTAAGATCTGATTAGATGTTTGATTAACTCATAACTTTCTATAAACATGTAATAATGATAAATCCAAACCAATAATCTGGTCTCTCATTTAGAAGCTTTGAGTTCAACGATCAATAAATAGACCTCTCCGCCGATCCAAAAATTCTGTACTTTGGATGTCAGGGCTTTCAGAGAGAAGCAAGCTACTTTGAGGACGTTTGTGGAAATTTGTGTTGTGTCCCCATGTACACCTTTCTGTAAAAATTCCAAGTCAATTTTATAAGTGAGCCCTAAGGTTTATAAATGAGTCTCCAGTGATCAGATTTTGTTTATGTAAATACAGCCAATGCCAACCTCATGTAAATTAACACAAAGTAAAGATGCTTAAATTGGACCTAGTCATATCTGCCTCATCTGAGCTTGTGGCTAATTATTCAAATGGACTTCGTACATAGTCCATAAAACAGCGCAGAACTTGGCCTGTCACAATGACTACTCCATCAGCTTCAATATATAAAAGCAATTCAAACATTCAAGATACATTTGGTTTTGAATTGTCAATTGCCATGACAAAAGTCCAAGTTTTCATCATTCTGAAACCCAAGGATGTGTAAGTGACAATGTAGTCGTCATTGTGACAGGCTTATGCAGAACATGCAGACAGCTGTGCGTTTCCACTCTACAAATAAACACTTTGTAAAAAGGTCCCATACGATGCAAAATTTACTTGTGAGCTTTAAGACATGTTAAAATGTCGTTACCTCCTCATAAACATCCCTGGAGCTGTGTTTTGTTTCATTCACACATGTTTGAGTAATCCTTTATTTTCAGTCTGTCTACCTCACTAAAGCTCAAAAGTGGTAGTTTTACCTTCAGTTCAGTGACATGAGAGACTGGCAATTCCAGGGCTGAATCATCTGTGATTCTAGTGAAGGTGCGTGGAGTTTGAAACTTCCTGTATTACCACATGATGACATCACAAGGTGGAGTGTTTTCTGCTTGACAGAAAAACTCAGCATAAATATGCAGAATGTGTGTGTTAAACATGTGCGACTGAAATGAAACAAAACTCCAGGTATGAAACAACATTACAACAGATCAGAAAATAGCACAATATGGGCCCTTTAAAACGTCAGTCTCTTCGCTGTGATAAACTCCTCTAACTGCACCTTCCCACTTCCCATCAGGCCAAAAGCAGGATACATGGTCCCGGAACAGTCGACTGGCCGCTCGTAAAGGCACCGCATGGAGTCAGCGTCGTAAAAGTAAACTCTGCATGCGTCGTAATCCAGGCAAACACCCATCCGCTGAGGCATGGGCAGGATCCGGCTCCCGTGATCTGCTGATGCGTTCACGGAGCTCACGGAGGAGGACGAGGAGGAGGCTTTGGGGATGAAGACTTTGCCCATGCCCAAAGTGAGGAGGGTGAAGGGTTGGGACAGCTCATAACATGTGTCCTCACTGCCGCTGTCATGTCCACTGTCATGGTCGTACCTGAGGGCGAAAAAGAAAGTACTTTAGTTCTGCATGTCTAACGCAATGAAAAAGGAAGCAGTTTGTAACAGGCGAACCAAAATCTGATTATAATATGAACAATTGAGCTTATTTAAATAACATGTAAACTGCAAACTCTGATGTGAGAAATCAGAGGGACCGTGATCAGAAAGAAATCTGATTATTAAAATTACAATATCAAAAGTAAAATAGTCTTAAAGCGGCACTGCAGAACTTTTCTGGTGGAGGATCCGCTACCTGCTCATCTCGATACAGATGTTATTGTTTATCCTAGAATGTTCCCTGTTATAAAAGTAAACATATCCATCTAGAATTTATTCATTTATTTGGTGTTTCTATTGCTCAAAAATATCATATTCCTTCTGTGAACGGGGCGACACTCTACAGATCTGAACTGTCATTAAACGCAGTGCTGTAAACTACTTGGCTCCCTCGTGTTTAGTTCAGTTTTACATTTTAGACAAAGCAATAACATTTCCATGGAGATATTAGGTGGTGCATCCTCCACTGAAAATGTTCCACAGTGTACCTTTAAAAACAAAGAAAAAAAAAAGATTTTTTTAAAAGATTTTGAGCATGTCACCACAGCCACTGTAACTGTTTGTGGTTAACAGGATCATACACCGTTTAACCATTAACTGAGCATATAAGAGCAAACAAATAACCGTGTGAAAGTGTATACAGCTAACTTAAGGTGCACTTTTCAACAGGAGGGTCCAACACCTGCTCGTCTCCATGGAGATGTTATTACTTTGCCTGGAATGTTCCACAGTATATGATATTAATCCTTTTTTTTAAACTATATTTACTGAGACAATCAAGTAAAGCCACAAGGCAATTTCATAGTTCAAATCTGTGAAGATATGATGAATTTCTGGTTGCTGTAATAAGAGAATTGAAGGTCACGGGATACATTTCAGAAGATTTAATGCAGAAACAGAGTTCTGGCTCTCTTTCCACATGCGATCAAAGAGGGACTGAGTCTTGGTATTGGACAATTTTTATACACTGGTAGCTGACAACAGGTGTAAGATTTAACCGAAAATGGTCACGAAACAGTCAAGCAACAACTGGTGTCGTAAAAGTGTGTCGTTACAACTTTATCTTTAGCTACAACATATATGGTCCATTGGGGGGGGTCCATAAACCTTCTTTAACATCTAAAAGAAGGAACAAGGACAAACTCATTCTTCACAAGAAACTGGTGTGATTATCAATGAACCTAAAACTTGTCATCAGCGATCAAAAATGATGTAAATGTATTACACCAATTAAACCAGAGCAGTGAAAGTGCATGTTGTTTTGAGCTGCCTCCTGGACTTGACTGCAGATTACCAGGTGAGAATGGAGCTTTGTGTGAATAAGCAGTTTACAGGTTTACACTGCTGCACTTACATCACAGGATTAACATGTGACTGAGGTGAACTGTGTATGTTACAGTAGAACATGCAACAATGTGAACACTCAAGCTCACCAATTATCAAAAAGCATTTCTATATTCATTATTTCTGCATTGTACCATTTATTTATATTGTCCTACAACATTTTACACTATTTTGCTGCTCTTAGGCTTAGAAACTACTTATTTAATGGGTTATAGTTCATTAAACATGATTCTTGTCTAGTAAGTACTTCAATTAATAAGTTTTGTTCATTAAAAGGATAATTAAATAGTAGATATTATAATGTGTTTGCCTTATTGACTTTAGAACCATGGTTTGAAATGTGCTATATAAATAAAATTGTGTTTTGTGTTTTATTATTACAACTAACATCCTATTAGGATGATAATCATTATTATCACTTTTAAATACATCCTCACATCACCACATTTAAATACATCCTGATCAATAAAAAAAACATGACAAATCTTCTATTTACCTTGGGCTGCTGGTGTCTCGTGGATTATGAAACCATTCCAGGAGCTTTGAGTCTGAAGCCACTCCGACCTTAACCATGAAAGAGTACGGTTCCACTCTGAAGGCCCAGAAGTGTCTGGAAAACAAACAATCAGATCCTTGTTATACTATTCTTCACATAAGGCTTAATTTTTAAACATCTATGAGAAAATAAAGCAATTATAATATTACAGATACACCAACTAACACTAAATCAATAGTTGCACTTGTTCAAATAAAACACTTTCTGAAGGATCAATACGAGATCATTTACGGATGCATTAGCTTCAGTCCATCACAAGGGGGCGCTGCTAATAGATGCCTCAAAATCATTACTTCAGACATTGTGTTTTGTTTTATTTTTTTATCTATATCTGGAGTACACCCTGTATAATTTTTGTGAAAATATTAAAGTTGGTCACACACAAATACATAATTCAAAACATTCTAGAGACCATAGTTGAATGCCATGCAGGTATTGGTTTGCCTGAAATGCTTTACAGTAAACTCATCTCCACAGAGGTAGGAGCACAAGCAGGTGACTCCACAAGACCAAGTTACAGGTCAAATCTGTGAAGAAGCAACCCCACTCAGTTTGAATACATGTTTGTCAGTGTGTTTTAAGCACGAAAAACACCTGTAATCAAATGGATGCAAGACAAATAATGGCAAATTCCAGGCAAAGGCATAACCACATCTCTATCTCACTATAAAACAGAAAAGTTATATAGTGTCCACCTCGAACCTCTGCAGTAGTAACCTCCACCTCTCCTTTCTTACCTTCCCTGAGAGATTCCTGTGTCTCCAATGATGTAGTCCAGTCCGATGTAACTCCCGGTCTGGACTCTGTCTGCAGCCAACAGGAAGCCCATCCCAGCCACACTCTCCACCGAGTCTCTCCTCTTGTTCAGAACCAGGCGCTCTGTGCTGAAGCCACACTTATCGTTGAACAGGAACCCAAACGCTGAAAAACACACAAGACGGGTATAAGCTGTTGTTTTTTTTATTACTTATTTCTATTTTATTTTCCCTTACATATATATACACCCATATTCCCATACATATATATTTATATCATTATGCCTTATCTGACACCAGTCTCATGTCATTTTTGCTACTTATTTGGAATTTATTATTACCATTTACATTTTTTCCTCCTTGTTATTATAATATATTGTGATGTGTGAGCTTCTGTGTGCAAGTAATTTCCCTTGTGGATCAATTAAGTTTGTTCAAGTCTAAAAAAATATCACTGAACATGTAGTTCCATTTATACAACAAAAGAGGGCAGTATAAGTTCATTCAACTTACTAGTAGATACAATAGCATATACTGCAGCTTAAGAATTTTCAGCTGGTCTAGTGTAAAAATACAACAATGATAGAACTCATGAGATAAAACAGGTTTTTCCTCCATTAGTTTAATTTGGATAAGGTGAGTTACACCGATTAAGAAGCTGTAGTTCCAAAAAGCAGTTTTATAATTACAAAAAATATAAAATTATATCCAATCTCAAGTCTCATCTCATCTTGTGAAAACTGTTTCATCCTTCCCCTAATAAGTAATACTTGTAGTGCTCAAAAAAGTGTTACTACAGTAAAAGTTTAACACCATCAGCAATGAAGGAATAATGCACTGAAAAGCATCCAAAACCACCACACAGTAATTAATATATTGTTAATCTACGTGTAGTTTACTAGAATAAGGTCAATACTATTTTTTAGATGCAAATTTAAAACCAGCTGAATCTGGGACTGAACAATTATGTACATTTTTCTACAGAGTAAGGACTTGATTACTATATAAAATGGTATCATGCTCGCAGATCGGGGGCACAAGAATGTGTGAATTTTACTTTTGGATATTTCATGGTTCAAGTTCCAAGTACAAATGTTGAATGTGAACATTTCTATCAGCATCCTGCCACAAGAACTCACTGTATGCAACAAAAATCTGCATTTTAACAGTATTCACTTTACCTGCCCCCCCCCCATCTGTATTAAATAACCACGTTCTATAGCATCCTGTGATGTCATCTGAAACCCACCAATTGTCCTTTGCAAAGTCCAAGAGTGCACAAAAACCAATAGTTGACTTTGGAGATATTTAACCGTTTTGTGTCAAATTGCACTAAATTCTGAACACTACATGTTTTTACTGACAGGGCTGTACAATTCAGTCAATCCCCTAATATAACAAATATCTGATCAAAAAATTGTTTTTTTAAATGATGACATCAATCACCAGTTCCTTGGTTTTGTGAACGTTCAGGAGTAAATGGTTTGACTGCAAATTTTGTGGAGTGGTCCCAGGCAGTGTCCTGTACATCTCAGATACATCCTACCACCACCATCATCAGAGAACTTTTGCAGGTGGCAGGACCCAAAGCTGTACCCAGAGGTGTACAATCTAATCTTAGTGCTTCCTAACCTATATATTGAGTCTTGCATCTCCTCCTCTCAGTACTGCGTGTACATGTGTTTCTACATGTGTCTGTGCATGTCCTGCCTCTCAGTTTCACCGTGACCTGGAATTCCAGCTCATTACTGACGCAGACCGAGTCCATCCACAGAAGTGCACAGATCACAGAGCAGAGGAATGTGGAACCAACAGAGTAAACAAACTCACCAACGACATACAGGACACAACAGATTCAATTCATTCATTCATGACGCAAATAATCAACAATTGAATAATCACTCTCAATTACGATTAAGACATAGTTCAATGAAAATGGAACAAGTTTGTTTATTTCAATTAAGGAACACTAAATTGTCCCCATATGGAAATTTGGCCTCTGCACTAGGGATGAACTGATCCAGCTTTTCAGACAAGACAAAGACAAAACTGATCCAAATGTGTTATGTAGCTGTTATTTATCATAAGCAATTACTGAACAACTTTGTACAAATAAAACAAAACATTATGGAGATTTTCTGGGCCATCTACGACCAGCAAATAGTCTAATAACATCAATGTATATGTCCAGTCAGAGCCGAGATCCAATCCAACAAATGATTTAGTATTTGCACAAATAACCAATACCAGTGTTGGATTGGTGCATCCCTACACTGCATTTGCCTTATACTACAATGCCTGTGCAGCAGCCTGTCAGGAGCAGAAAACCCATCTCCAGATCTTGAGCTAGTCTTAGCTACTGGATTTGACTTCTTGTGTATGTTTTGTGTTGATTCAGATTCAGTTGACTCATCCTGACACAGGGAAATGTGCAAACTATACAAACAGAAAGGCCTGGATGCTGTACCTGATTTTCATAGTCTTAAAAACTTGACCAGAACTGGTTCATTTTACATTGTTTGCAGCTGTCCAAACATATTCCCTATTTTCTAACGAATTCCTGGCATCCAAATTATTCAAACTTTTTGAATGTTTTACAACATTCCAAGGTCAGAGAGGAGTTTTGCCATCACTGTAATGCTAACAACAACTAGCATTTAACAGCATTTATCAGCCTTACTCACTTGGACAATAAAAATGCTTTATAATTAGGAGGGAAATGAGCTCTGCATTCTGTCTGTGTTTAAAATCATGTGTGTACTGTGAGAGAGTAAAGACCATTGTGGCAATAGGTTTAACATGCTAAACCTCCGTAAGCACTTATATAATCATGTATTTACTGTACAAACTGGAACTATACAAAACACACATACTCTCAAGAGTAACTACTTGAGACTGAAATATGAAACCAGTCAAATGACCATGTCAAAATCAGCAAATACACTATTTGACAGATGTAATATTCAGATATGCAAATATCCAGTCCCTTTATAGCCCTGTAGTTCAACTTTACTGTAAATGTAAACATGGGATTAGTTTGGCTGCATCTATTCTAATGTTTCACCGGATATGCGGCAGCTGTGCTTGGGCAAGTCTGTAGCTACAGACAATACTTGTATATTGACTACAGGTTGTCACAGCAAATGAGAACACTTGATTCCCTTTCTATGTTAAACAAAGAATACATAAACCGTAATAATGTAGGACTGTGGTCCATCAAGCTTGTTTTTGCATGAACTCTCCATGCAGGTGTAGTTTTGTGAGTGCAGTTAGAGCCAGACGCATAGAGATGCGCAATATGTTTTTTTGTTTTGAACTTTTGCCATGCCCCCTTTAGTCGACTAACTATTACGGGACATCTTTAGTTGACCAATAATTTGTTTAATGAACTATAGCCCTACAAATGTAAGACATTATTAAATAAAGATAGCATTTAACCATTTTAAGTTATGTCTAAAAACTCATCTCTTCCCTAGTCTTAAAATCTCTTTAGATACGAGTCTGTCTTACCTGGTGCAGGGGGCGTGTGGAAGGTGACCTCAGGGCTGTAGGGGCTGAACATGGAGTTTCTGCAGCTGCGCACTCTGAAGGAGTACAGGGTGTCTGGCTCCAGGTCTGAGACCAGAGCACTGGGACCATAGACCCGCTCTGTGGACCTCCACACATCACTGTCCTCCCCATCAGACTGAGGTGGGCATGGGCTCTGGCCTCCAAGTCTAAACACACAAGACAATTCATCAACTTAACATGTTAGAGGTAGAAAATACCACAATCAAAAGGTGCTATATTATGCTAAATTGACTCTTGACAGCTTTAAGCCATGTTAGAATATCATCTTAAAAAAACACAACACTGGATCTCTTTTTGATGAGGAAACAACATTCTAACATACCGTGGTTGTGAAAATGGCCTAATAAGGGCCCTTTAAACTGTACAAACATTTCCAGTAGACTGACAGAAGCAAGCCCCTTCCAACCAACACTTCCAGGCACACACTCACACCACATTCACACCAGCCAAGGTGGGTGAAGTTTTGCCCAAGAGCAGAACAGCTTCCACTTGAGCCACAGCTGCTCCACTGTGGCAGCCAATAGTCCCAATGGTCTCTCATTCACTACTAACCAGTACTAACCCAACTCAGTAGTTTGTCCATTAGAAAACTGATTTGATTCATTTGTTCCATTCGAGACTTTTTACAGCATCTTACCTGCGATATTCCAGCACATGATGGTCTGTGGGTAAACTGTCTTCAGACAATCTCCAGTGAATGGAAGCTTCGTTATAAACTCTGCTGTTTGACAGGTCGATCAGAGGAGGGTCTGGGACTGGAATGGGTAAAAACAATGACAAAAAGAAATAAGCCACCAACAAAAAAAATGCAACTTGATCTAGCATGTTTTCTAGAAGAAACTGGCAACACAAAGTGAGAAGTGAGTACATTTTTACTTTTTGGCCTTAATCTTTGTCTCATTGCTGCATTAGTTTGCATTTTTTGTCATTTTCCTTGATATCACAGGTGGTGGTTATCAGAAAGAAATCAGATTACTGAAGTCAGATTTTCAGGCCACTTCAGTGATCTGTTAACATGCACACCAAAATCTGACCATCATCTGATTTCAAGTGTTAACATAACCACTGACTCCAAGTACATGTATGAAATTAACCACTTAATCTCTAGTTTCACAAGTGTTAAAGTGAGAATTATTCTGGATTGAGTTTATGATGCAGACTGTTAACAAAAAGGTCTTACATAATGAGCACAAACGCTGGCAGAAAATGCAAATTAATACACTCCGGTCCTACTTTCTCTGACCCGGAGCTCTGTCACTATCAACACTTCTCACCCCCGGGGAATGTTTAAGACAACTGCAAGCACTATTCTGTCTGAAGAGGTTAGTAAAATTTTTAATCTGAGTTCTAATTAACCACAACCTGACCATAAAGCACTGACATAGATAGAACTACAGCAGATGAGTCGATCTGTACACGTCCTTCAAATAATATTACAGTCACAAGCTGGCTAGCTAACAGTTTTTCAGTTAGTTACGCTCAACTTTTTGCTGAAGCTTCTAAACAGGACCATGAAGGCTAGTATTGATCACAGTCTCCTGAAAATGTGCCGTTTAAATGCATTTTGTATTTCAGACTATCAAACTTTTTTGTTTGTGGTTGCACTGACATTTTCATTTCTGGACTTTAAGAAAAACTAGAAAGTGTAATGCATTTAATCTTCTCCATTCTCTAATGGTAAATCTTTACTAAAGCCCTTTTAGTCCTGGGTGAATCACATTAACAGAGACCATGTAGGTCACTCACTACTTCAAGATCAAGGCGCCCTCTATACACTCAGGCTCCGTCCCATTTCAACAACAGAGAAATCTCTGATTCCTACAGTTTTATCCCCATGCAAAGAAGCAAGACCCAAAGGAAACTCCCCCTCACTGTTCGTGTGACAAAGAAGACTTATGCAGCTGCTAAGGGATTTGAGAAATGTTTTGGAGAAATTGGATTCAGCCTTTGAGACTTGTTGATACTTTGCAGTGGGATCATGGGAGTGTGCTATAATGCACTTTTATTGGAGGGAATCTTCAGCACTTTCTATGGTGCACACATGAGCAAACTTTGAGAAAAAGTTGAGATAATCTAAAAACTCAAGAAAAAAAGATACAAAATGTTAACATATTTTCAGGAGACAGTGATCAATACAAGTGTCAAGTCATGTTTAGATATTTAATGTCCAACAATGAGTGAGAGTGACTAGCTGAATCAGCTCACCTAGTGTAGATCTAACCAAGTCAGCCATTTCTGGTCGGACTGTGGTAAAATAAAGCTCAGATTAAGTCTAACTCGAGCAACAGAGCTTCTAACAGAGCAGTGCCTACAGTTAGCTTCACATCCACAGGGAATGTTGATGACATCAGCTGCAAAGTATCAATTCTCCTATATTCCTGCAGTTTTCCTACACAAAGAAGCAAGCCCAAAAGAAACTCCCCCTCTCTGCTGGTGAGACAAAGAAGATTTACATAGAGCTGCTAAGAGATTTGAGAAATGTATTGGAGAATGTTTTGGAGAAATTGGATTCAGCCTTTGAGACTTATTGCTTCTTGTCAGCTCAGATTGGCCTGTCCTTCTCTGTTGCCCACACCTCCAGTCGTTTATTTTCAACAAACTCAGCAGTAGTAAATTTCTCCTGTGGTCTCAGCTGCCTTGGGGTAGACCAACTGCAGTGTGGCTGCCAATCTATGGGTAAAGCCTGTCTAAGTCAATCTGGGACAACTACAAATAACTACCTCGTAAATCAGACACATACACAAGCAAAGTGGGAGAAGTGCTTTGTGCGATGACACAGTGAGTCTACTGGCCAGAACCGTGATGGTGTCAACAGAGTTTGAAAAGTTATTTAGCAGAGAAGTCTTTATGACAACACCACCACCACCACACTATTTGCATGACTAAATAATGCATGTTTGGATATTTGCTTCAACTAAAAATAACATTGCCAAATCCTACTTGACATCTCCAATTTCTCCATTTTACATCCAACAGAAATGTGATAAGGGTGTGCAATTAATCCACGTTCAATCCAGAGATTGTTTTCATTTATGTGCATGCATGGATTTAAGATTGAAAGATATTTTCATTGTTTTGAATATTGTGATCAATGTAATGAAAATATGTTATGTTATATCACATAGCTCTATATCTGATACAGCTTGTGGTTTCTGGTTCTAGGTTTGTGTTTGTCTTAAAGCTTTCATCTCTCTGCAGTGGTCCTTTGCTGAATCATCTGCCATTAGGACCTTATTGAGTTACAGGAGACAGAATCGCCCTTCTCTCCGAGTCAGCTAAAAGCACTGTTCAGTCCTACAGCTCGGGCTAAAGGAGAGCCACCTCTGAACTCATTAAAAGCAAAACAATAACCCCATCATTAAATCAATCATCTATACTGGCAAACAGAAACCCTAAACAAAACTATACTATTTGAGCTAAAAAGGTAGTATATTTATCATTTAGTTTTCTATATTTTTAACATATTTAATTTATTTAACATATTACTATACTTATAGGAAGGAAAACATGTTCAAATCAAGCATTGATTTAAGATATATAAATATTTTGTCAATTTAAAACTACAAAATGTAAATAACTTTTACAACTGTACAATTGTTTTTGTATCAGAAAGCAGAAGTGATAATTTTGGGTTGCCAGATCCTACGAATAAAACCAGCTTGTAATAAACTGAAAGGGCTCTATGATATGATGTGACCTCAGTATGACAGGTAATTGCTGCTTTTCAAACCAGTAGGAGCCCATGATGAACAACCTTCTTATACAATTGTACTGGGACATTTTTCTAATTCAAAAAAACAAAACAAACTTCAACTCAAATAGAGTGCAACCAATATATGTGATCCATTCAAAATATATTTTTGTTTTGAATGGATAATTGCTATGGCAACAGTGTTCATTTTTAATAACTCCAAAACCCATAAATATCATCCCATCTTCATTCCAAACAATACCAACATAGGCTACGTGAATCCTCCTTTGCCAACACACCAATTTCAGATTAGAACAAACCTTGTAACAGATCTTCAGCTCCATGTCTACTGAACAACTGTGAGAGAGGCTCTTTCACCCAGAGGATTATGGGCCATGTGTGGAGCTAGTACAATATCAGGAATCCCCTTGAGATCCCAGCTCAGAGTGAGACCTCCCCCTAAAGCTGAACACATGTCTAACACTATGACCTCCACTAAAGCCCCCACAATGAGCTAATGTAACTATAGATCGGATTCCACATATCTGACAAATATAATAATGTCACATTGAGACAAATCTGCACTTACATGAATGACAATGAGGGCCGGTGTCATTCATGTACTTATGCATTTCAATATAGAATTATTTGTTTGGACTTTTTAGAGTCACAGTATGCAACTTTTAGCAATAAAATAGAAAAACAAAAAAATAATGGATTCTATTTATTTTTTCATGGTCACATGAAGTAACACATCAGTGTACACAGACAATAGGACAAATGCTCTACTACCTGAGTAACTACCGCCCCGTTTTTACTTATTTTTTTTTTTTTTACTTTACTGTGAGTGAGCTTCCATCGCTCATCCATCTTATATTATTATGAAACAATAAAGGTGACATCCCACCTCAAGAAAGCGTACTTTTATGCATTTTATTAATTAATTAAAGCAATGAGTCACTCAGCAACACAGCTCGTCTGGAAACTTCACTCTGCTTTTGATGCGAACTGCTATAGAAAAAACTGAACACTATCCCTAGCATTGCCTCCGTCACTGTTTGGTTATGCAACATTACAGCCAAAGAGAGAAAAGTTTTAAACAAGATGGTCCACTCAGCCTGAAAACTTAACTGTGATCTGCCCGTCCTGGAGGTCATTTACAAATCTAGACTTTGAAACCCAGACAAAAAGTTTAAGTCACCTGCGTGTTTCTATCGATAAGTCATTGGTTTTATAGCTCAAAAATACCTAGAAAAACAGGTGCTAGTGGCTGGGGGTTGCCTCTTCACAGATCTGACCAGTAACTTGGCTGGTTTGGTCTCCATGAAGATAAAAAGGTTTAATACCATACTGTGAAACATTGTGGACAAAGCAATAATCTTAATAATCACAGTAATGGAGAAAAGTATTTGATGGACAATCCACCAGAAAAGTTAAGACAATGCACGTTTAAACTGAGGTATTCAGATCAGAAACTCCTCTGGCCATCCTGAGCTGACATCTTCACCCTATAGGCCGTTATAAGCCTGAACAAAGCACTCTGAACTTTGATGTAGCACCTTAATATTTTAGCTCCTTAATCTTTGTAGCTCGCTTGTCTCACACATAGCATAGGACATAGCTAACGCGCTAGCCGCCGCGTGCCAAATGGGAAGTGCTCCAGGAGGCTCTTCATGCTCCTTCTTACTCTGGCTCCCATTGACTTACATTAGGATCTTGTCGCTCGTCTCTCAGTACCTGCTGCAGTGAGTCTTGGTCTTAAAATTTTGTTATTAACCCACTTTACATGATCCTGAATGTTTTTCCTGCAATTTTGTTCGTCAAAGAAAATCCTCTTCATAACAAAGAGTCTGGCTCCAGAATTGCTCCTGTAACCGTTTGAGCAGCGCTAAATCCTATGGGTGACGTGACACTCGCTTAGTCCACTTTTTTATACAGTCTATTGTTTCACAGTGTCAGTGTGTGGTCTGTGGTGGTCTATTAATGATGGTTCATGTTATTCTAAGGTGGTTTTTTACTGCATGTGAACAAATAAACTAACCTAATCATAACAATCATAAAACATGATTTTGAAAGAATTAAAACATTTTAAAAATACAAATAAAAATAGAAAATACAGTGTAATTTCCACACAATATATTAGTAGTTTCTTAAAAAAGGTGCTGTGTAACTTTTCTATAGATGTTATTGCTTTGCCTCTGTGTAATGCCATACTGTGAAACATTCCAGTTACTCATTTATTCAATAACACACGTCTTTATTGGCCAAAACCTTAAAACAGACCTATATTTTATCCATGTTATAGTTGCTTCTTATTGTAGTATACTGTTGACTCTCCACAGATCTGACCTGTAGCTTGACTGGAGAGCATTACACACACAAGTCTCCAAGTTTACACAAGTCTCACAAGTTTAATGTCATATTGTAGCAAGCATTTTTATTACTAGTCTATAATGTCTGATAAGTCAAGAACATTCTAAAGCTATTCAGGAAAAGCAATTTTTTCAGTTCGGATACTCGTTTGAAAATTAGTATCTAGTTTCAATACTAGATTAAATATTGATTATTCACAATTTAGAATTTTTTTTAATAGACCTTAAGATACACTACTACAGACTACATAAATTGTGGTAATGTGCCATATTTTTAATTTTTATTTTTCATCGGGATCAGTTTCATGATGAATTTGGATGTTAATGGAATAATCAATGCTATGTAACCCAGATTTTTAATACTATGGCCATGTTTTATGATCAAGAGCCATGATAGTGACTCATGTAACTTTTAAACTCTGAACAGAGACATGATTACGTAAAGATTAAAAGGTCCTTTTAATTACACAAAATTGATTCTTGTGAGCTTTAAACCATATTAAAATGTTATTACAGGTAGTCATCAAGTTAATTACATTTTAACCTTTTGCTCAGTAAAAATTCTAGGGCTAAAATTATCCAAATGTTTCTCTTTCAAATGTGAAAAGTCATTGCTTACCTCCTCCAAAACACATCTCCTTGAGTAAAGTTTCCTCTTTTGATGTGTCCAACACAAACTCGTCAAAACATGGGTCTGCTGCTGGGTGGAAGGTGCGCAGAGACTCTGTGGCCTTCTGAATTCTATATATTTAAAAAAAAAAAAAAAAAAAA
>KN492864.1:22969-33968 GCA_000787155.1 Scartelaos histophorus
TCTGGCAACTTTTATTAAACAACATATATGTTTACATCAACTTGTGTGCCACAGAATAATAAATTCTGAATTCTTTTAAATTTAAACTGAACTTTTGCCCTGAAACTGGCAACCATATGAGAGAATGAGCTTCACATTTTTAACCCATTTTTAATTTGGTGTTTTGCTTTCTGATTGGACAACTGTCTTGAGAAACAAAAGACTTGGCCATCGTATCTCATCTTTTTTTAATTAAGGATAAATCACAATTACAGTTGTTACCAGAGACACACAAGACATTGTACCCCCAGATACAAGGTAAACATGGTCAAGTTAGGTCACATTTAGGCAATTTAAAATCTTTAAAACAGTTCCTTTAACTAGTGTAAATTTACTTATTTGCGGTGTAAAATGTCCTTAAAGGACCTTAAAGCCACCAGTATCATGGTCCCAAAAGTACAAAATCTCCAGATAAGCTGAGAGCAGCTAATGGAGATCAATTAGTCCGTTTATTCAGAGCAGTTCATTCGTCACCTTTCAGAGCTCTGCTCCACTGCTCTGTCCTGAGGCTTTGGGTTAGCCTCAGAAACATGGACACGTGTTCACCATCAGTCAAAAGTTTGGATCCCCCTCTCATTCAATGTTTAATTCTATATTTTACTACTTTCTACATTTATACAAACAGAAGACATCAAATATATGAAGTAAGATATACAGAATTATGTAGTGCATATTTTATAACCAAAACCTCAAATTACCCACCTTTTGCCTTGTCAAAAAATATTTTGTTCACAGCCATGGGTTTATGCCCACTGCTCTGTACCAACTTCAGAGATAGGTCAGAGATAAGCATAGCATTCAACAGCATTGGGTAAGATCTCAATGTAAAAGGAAAAAAAATATGTTGGATATCTATATAAATATGGACAGGGCAATCTTTTTAGGAACAAAAGGACGCCACCTCTTTTAATGGAAATAACATTTTCAGATCTTCTAAGGCCCTGTCCAGGTCTCCTATAGTAACTGCCTGTCTCCTGAAATCTCCATGTTCTGGGTTATGTGCTGACAGACATTAAATCTCCTTGCAACAGTGATGTGCTACCCTGGAGAAGTTGGACAATCTGTGCAACTTCTGTAGGGTTAAAGACTCATACCTCCCGTAGTGATAATCACTCTAGCCAATGTAGCACTAGTGAAAAACCAGCCAAAAAAGACCAAGAGGGAGAAACTTGAAATAAATAAAATCTCTACCTCTAAAACAGGATTGTTTTTTCATGTGGAGATCATTTTGTGTTAATTTTCACATTTAGCTCAAAATGTATCAATGCCATCAGTGATGCTCAATATCTGAATAAACAAGGTCCTGTTCCTGTGTAGTGTACCTGACATGGAGTTGCTTTGCAGTCTGCACAAAACATGACTGGTCTGTTTCCTTCAGCACCTCCTGTGCGTATCCAACAAGACCACTGTTCTCCAACATGCCTTGGTATTCCTCCACCTGGAATAAGTAGATAATGTTATTACTAATTACAATAAATGTCTCATGTTGTCCAAGCCAGTGACTCGGGTACCACTGGTAATATACTAGTACCTAAAAATGTGCACTATGTATGATGTTTTTGCTTTGCCTGAGATGTTCCACAGTATGGTATTAAACAAACACATCTTGTAACTCTATTATTCTATAGCCGAGCTCCTCAGCACTGAGCAGCTTAAAGGCTCGATGAGGAGGAGTGGACAGGAGCATAAGTGTAGAACAATCCCACACTGATCAACATTTCAAGACCCTAGTTCACTGCACTGTATTGCATACGAATTCAAAATTAATCAGTCAGTCACTCATTTTAAATAGTTTCAGTGCTCTTCACAGCACAGAAACTGCCCTCCTCACCAAGTCAACAATGATCTTCTAAACGTCAAAAAAGGATCGGATGCAATTTTAATCCTTTTAGATTTGGATGCCACATTTGTCACTGTTGACCAGAATATTTTTATTAAAGTCTCGAGTATAGATATAGTATAGAGTATAATGACTGGTATAACGACCAGGCAAAGTAGGAACTGAATCAATATTTTCTACATTGCCCAAATGCCAAGACGTTACTGTATTACAACAGGAATCTGCATTTGAACAATATGAATTTAAGCAGCACCCTATTAAAGAGTATTGTCCTGTAGAACATTGTGATGTCGTCTTAAACCCAATAATAGTTCTCCATGTAGGGAATAGGACATTCAGATGCAGTCATTAAGTTATATGCTAGTAGGACATTCTGTATCACGTACCTGTCCTTTGAGCTGGTCCAGGCGGCGGTTGCGAGATTGTTCGATTGACCGGAGCATTTCGGACTTCCTCTCCTGCAGCGTCTCAAAGAGTCGCTCAAAGTGCTCATTGGCTCTGCGCTCCGCCAACTGGCCATTTTCCTGTAAGCAAAAATATGAAAATACACATAGATCAGCTTGAGTTTTATAAATTCAACTGCAATAACATCACACCTGAATCAGGCGTCATTAGTGGTCATATGAGAACACATCATATCAGAGAGCGCTTAAGGGTTTATTACAAACTAGCGTTAGTAGGTGGATATGGCAATCCCAAAGAGGGGCACTGCACAACTTTACAGGTTGGCAGGTCTGCCACTATGGAGATGCTATTGCTTTACCTGTAATGTTTCATAATTTGGTATTAAACTTATATAAGATGCATTTATTCAGTAACATTTTCATTGCTTAAAAATGCCTTTAAAACATGCAAGTGGGATCAACTCTTCACAGATCTCAGTTCTAAATTGGTTTGGCAGCGTCTTCTGCTTGTCACTATGGAGATTGACAAGTTTAGTGCCATGCTTCACAACACTGCAGTCAAACCAATAACATCTCCATGGACACAGGCAGATAATGGACCCTCCACCAGGAAGGTTACACAACTGCTTGAAATCCAAAACAGAAATATCACACAACCTTCAAACCAAATGGTGATTATGTTTATAATTGTGAATAAATCAAAATGACAACACACATTTCTATATCTGTACTGAACTTGTTTACTTCATAAAATATAAAACAATCTTTTATAATATTGACTATATGGATTTTAAATGAGATCCTTCATAAACACCACTAAACCACTGCACAAAAGAGGAAGAAGACTTGAAAGGAGAGGAACTCAAATGCATTTAGGGAAAAGGGCATTTCCTGCTCTTTGTTCTGATGAGGTTAGCAGTTGTCAGTGTTCTTTAAAACAAGTTTAGGACTCAAATATTTATTTTTCATTAAAATAAAACCAATACCATAACACAAATTGATATCTTCAGCTGAAATGTCATAATGTGTCAACTACAATTTAATTAGCCTTTATAAAACATAAGCAAAGACTTAAGCTATAAAATAATTTTGTTATTATGAATTATTAACCATTTACTGGAATTTTTTAGGCTTTTTAATTACTTCGAGGGTTAGGGTTCTGAGTAATGGTATGTCAGAATTGGAGGTGGCAATTAGAAAGTGACTTCAGAATATTCCCCATGGGGACAGACATGTGCTATGCCATACTGTGGAATATTAAAGATGAAGGAACAACATTTCCATGGAGACAAGCAGGAGGAGGAGGGCCTTCTCCAAGAAAGAATCAGGTTTGTGGAGATGCAACCCTGCTCACAGAAAGGGTGCATATTTTTGTACATGTTTTAGTGCAATAAACCACCATAATGAAAAATCTTTGTTTTTAATTTTAGTATAGCTTTGGCAAAAAGTTACATACTCTGGCTTTAATTAAGGAGGGATTACGAGATAGTGTATTAATTAAGGTGTTACCAAGCCTGAATCATTATTCATCAACTTTTTCCATGACAAATCAAGTCTCAAATACATGGATTATAATAAAACGTGCACATGAATTAGCCTTAACAAGTGTTACCAACAAAACGATCAGGTCAGGTCTAGATCTGTAGCTCATTGTTTTCCTCACGTGGAGCTGCAAAGCCTGAGTCAGCCCTCACCTCAGTCTGACTGATGAGAGTCTCCAGATCAGTAATCTGAGTCCGGACCTGGTCCTCTTTACTGATGAGGTAATGGATACTCTTGGCCAGCTTTTCCTATGGAGAGAATAAGGAACATTTAAGTACAGTACTGAAAGCAAAACAGCAAAAGTAAAACAGTGTTTCTACAATGGGGCCAGGTGACAATGGCAAAAATGAATCTTTATTGTCATCGGGACAATCCAAAGAAAGTGTACAGATGAGATTTTAGCAATCTATCCAAATTGGCTTTAATGTGCTTGTTTGAGGTTCAAGTGTTCTACAAAAAATGGTTGGACTGTAGATTGCAATGTTTTGTGCAAATTTTGTCCAATTTCCATGTTTTAGCAAATCTTTTTTCAGCTTTCTTAAACAATGTATTTGATATTGCATAATTCCAAAACAACAACTGCAGCTAAAATGAACTCCTAAACCAAATAAAAGAAGAAATGGTTCATTAAATATTAATAAAGACATTGTTAGAAGAGAAGGCAAGATTATGTTTCAGCAGATTCATTTTGGACAGGCACAAGTGTGGGCAATTACTTACATGGAAGTCAATATTACACTCAAATCACTTTTGTCTTTTTGATCCATTGTATTGTTTATAAAATACAGGTACCGGAAAAGCAAAGATATGATTTACATTTTACATTTTCACATTTGTGAAATAAAATATGGCTGCACAATTTTGGAAAAAAAAAGTGACAAATACTGAAATTACAATGTGCAATTTGAACATAATTGCAAACAACTCCAGGATAATTCACATCTGAGAGAAGACTGCAAACATGTGTTCTATTCGTTTCAGTTCAGAATGTAGAGGTCTAAACTACAGGTCCAACAAGATTGTTCTAAAAATTAGATATTTTGTTCTTTGCAGAGTATATTTTATAATCTAAATATATATATAGCCTTTTGATTTAGAGTGCAATATGCAGAATGGTGCAGCCCTAATGTTTAGTTACACCAAAACACTGTACAAACCACAGCACATCCTGCATTGTTCCCACTGTGTAAAGGTGTAGATTACAGTCAGGAACAAGGACAGGTCAAACTTTAATATTTCATGAGGTTCAACTATCAGATGAATAGGCACTTAAAAGGGTCTCAGTGTTTTCATGTTTCTTATTGTAATACTAGACAATCCTAATCGTAATCTGACAGGTAACATTTTCAAATTATTACTTTGCTTGGTGGGATAGCACTTGAAAAACTGATATATTTTTACATCAGTCAGCTGACAGTTTGTGGAAAAAAATGTAAAAAGTACAAAAATGCTGATAATAGTTCCAATACCTTATCCTATGTCATCAACACAGAAAATTCCACCCAAAATGCAGAGACAACACACAAAAAGTGTTATTTGTTTTGATTAAACTGTCAAAAATGCATTGTTATTTTGTTGAAAGAAGGTTCCAATTATACCTGTGTAAATTGGACAAGTTTTGTCCCTTTTTAACATGGTTGCCAGGTAACAGTTATGGAATTCTCTGGATAATCATATTTTCTGCTCGTGTCCAACCAGGAAGTAAAAGTAGGCCAGCCAAATTTTAAATATAAAATGTTAATTGTGTTACATTTTAGTGAAAAAGCTCAAATAGAAAAAATACTAAACAATAACTTCATTCTAAGATCATACCTTGAGGATCTTGTAGGCACTGCTCATAGATGTGACTTTATGGTTGGCGTGGGACCCTCCCAGTTTACACAGGTGGCAAACTGGACGCTTACAGACCTCACAGTACATGTTCACCTTCTCCATCTCATGCTCCGGGCACATCAGAACCTGACAAAGAAAATATACCATCAATATAAGAATATAGAGGGCTCATCAGGACATTTCATATGGTTACACTTTGGGGTGAGAATGGGTTGGCTGTGTGAGTTTTTGAATGTGATCAAATAAATCGACTAAAATCACAATTTTAAAAATGCATTTGGTATAAAAAGGACCCCAATTATGACATGGATCAAGATCATGCACATACAGCTTAGAAAAGGTCAAACTTTATTTATGTCATTATCTGCAGTTTTGATACTTCCAGATTCCACAGGGTCTGGAGAGTAGAAAGAGACAGAAAACTCAACTCGATCAAATTCAAAATGTAGGTAATTAAACTAGAAGGTCGTCAATATTTACTATACACATCTAGTATCAGTGTATGCCTTTATATACCAGTGATCAAACTGAGTTCTTGCCTTGGGCCTGAAGTTTGTGGTGGGCCCCACATACTCGTGCTGGGCTTTGGGCGTTCCCCAGGGGTGGTGCAGTTTGAAGCACTCGTTACAGAAGCTGGCCTTACAGTCCATGCAGCTCTTGGTTGCCTCCTGCAGTTGTGGAGGTTTGCATAGATTACACATGATCGCCACAGCTGCCCGGGCTGCCTGGCGATAGCGCTCTACAATGCTCTCTAGTGTGAAGTTTCGGAACAACATGCTGATGCCACGTTCGCCCAGGTCGATGTCGTGTTGACAGCCCGGGCAGGGGATGGTGGTGATACGGGGGGTGACTGAGCCTCTGCGCCAGCCCGGAGAGGACACTGAGCCTGGGAGAGGGAGGGGGAAGGTGGTACAAAGTTAGACAATGTTATGTAAAGAAGGGAGAGATTTGAGATTTAGGTAGTTCAGTTCTAAATCCTGTCTGAGGCCCTATTTTGAAATGCATAACTAGTTCAAAATGGATGGACTCAAATTCACTTATACTGTAAATAATCTAAGCTTGACAAAAATAAATTACCGGTAAGCTTATGCAACTATTTATCCATGGGTTTCAGAAATAGGACAGTTGTCATAGAAATTAAGAATTAAAAAAAAAACAAAAAACACACACAATGGTGAACTGGTGAAACGTCTTCAAAATGTCCCCTATAACAGGAAGTTGAAACCCATGAATACTAAATAAGGGACTGTTAAGTGGTGATGTCATAGTTTTACTTCAGGTCCAGTGGAGTTCCAACTTTGTTCATTATAAAAGGCATAAAGGCATTATAAAGGCTTCAAGACATTTTCAAACTAAAATAAGCTTTGTTACAACTAGGTGCACCCACCAATATTTAGCATAAACCTGATGCGTCTTTAATAATTAGAAGGGTCAGATGAAGGAACGATCCACAGATTCCAGAGAAGTGACAAAAACAAATTAGTGCCAATTGGAATGGAAATGGTGCCAAAAAGTACTAAAAATGGTGCCAATAATAGAACATTGAAAACCATGAATTTCTGCCATTTATGTCTATGGACCTGAAAAGAGTTGAAAGCAGGAAGCCACACTTGAACAGTCCAATTTTTATCCAGACATGGACTTTAGTGGTCAATAACTGAATAACATCTTAAAAAGGTGCAGTGTGTAACGTTTCTGGCTGAGGGTCTGCCAAACTGCTCATCTCAATGGAAATGTTATTGCTTTGTCTATAATGTTCCACAGTATAGATTAAAATGATTTATCACAAGAGAGACAAGCAGGTTACAGCACCACGATACATTACAATTGAGATCTGTGGAGAGTTGCCCCTATTCACAGAAGGAATCGTGGTGTTTTTGAGTAATGAAAAAATGCTGGATGAATATGTTTCATCTCATGGAACATAAGCAATAACAACTCCATGGAGACAAGCAGGTAGCAGACCCTCTACCATAAAAGTAGCGCAATGCACCTTTAACAGTCCCATTTTTATCCAAACACAGACTTAAAGGCAAAAACTAATGAACAGCCAATGAACATCCAAATAGCCATCATTTAAAATAGGGCCTCAGTTACATGGCATTACACTGTTCCCATTCTATTACACATTTACTCTAAAAAGGTGTGGGCTATGGGGCACAGCAACAGTGTTTTTAGAGCAGTCAAATAACAAGGAGATAATGGAGACCAGGACTGTTGGAGGTTTGGGGAGATGCAGAGTTATGGAAAATGTGGTCTCCTTGAATTTGTTCAGGATGCAATTTTGTCAAACACTATTAAGGCTTAAATTTAGACTTAAAGGAGTCAAAAATGCTCACTCCGATCTGAACAACAGCAGGTGAATTTAAAAAGGAGACAAAACATGCAAAACTATACATTTGATCTATTTTAAGAAACTTTTTAACAAAACAAGACAAACAAGACACAGTAGTTCACTTGTTACGTTCGTCCTGACAAAGTAACAAGGCAACAGTCACTATGGTTACATGCACACCAGGAAAACCAGATTTCTACCCTAGTCCGACTACAACAGGATTTCTAAACTGTATGACAAATTAAAACTACAATAGGTGTAGTAATCCTAGTACAACTGGATATAGCTGTACTTACTTTCTGGAGCATTTATCAGTTAATTTCACAAGAATGTAATTTCAGCCCTTCCAGCACAGTCCTTTTTTGCTTTTTTGCTCTATCCACACCATAGAAGTTCATAATTTAAATGGGACTGAGAGCTGGAACGATATTTTGTATTTGGGGGCTAAATATTTATTTATTATTAATTTCTTGGGGTATTTTTGTTTGTAATATAATCAGATTTGAGCTCCAGATGGCTGAGTCTAATTATTGGCTCATTTATTTGTTGCAGTATGAGCCTTTTGAATGATACTGTACTTAAAAAATTTGGTTTGCCAAATATTTTTGCCAACAAAAAGAGATAAAAATTGTTCCATCACGACTAAAAATGTGACTATAAGAAACAACTAGAGGCTAAATCCAGACGCCCAGTCAAACAGTTGCATTTGAATGTATTCTTTTTCAATCATGCTCAAACTAGATTGTATGCAAAAGGAATTACATGACCCAGATTTGACTAAATTGGTCAAAATGCATTTTTTAAAATAGATGTTAGATACAAAAAGCTTATATATAAATATTTATATGCATTTTACTGAAAACACATTACATTTCCTAGAATTTGTGACTCCTAGTACTAGTCTAATGCAATTTGGCTGTTCAAATCCAACTGTAATCAGAGATTGAGCGTAGCCTGAGCACTCGTGTGCATGTTAACATAGTGACAATGGTAATACTTCACAGGTGCAAGCAAAGGGGGTGATTCAGCAGCAAACTCAACAGCTCAAACTCAAAAATGACACTAAAATAAAAACAAGCTTCACGTTTTTGAGGGACAGGGGAACCAAGGAGTGCTGGATTTATGTCTGCTTGTGTGCCTGCATTTCCACTTCGCCTCCGAGGACCTGAAATTCAATCGAACACTCCTCAGGTACAGGCAAAGAAACAACACAGGAAATCAAATACAACGGCACTTTGCAAAGGAGGAGAAAGCAGAGGCCGAAACAGCAAAGCAAAATCTATGTAGCCATGTGCATGCTGTGAGGACTGACAATGAACTAAAGGGTGATAAGTGAGTGAGTATAATATGCAAATGAACTACAGATAAATACATTCAACTTTGCCTGATTATTTCAAAATGATTTTAAAATGTGACACTTTTAAAATGGTTAATGAAGAGCAACGTAAAATAAATTGGTATGCAATTTGTCTGTGATTTTATGGGTGATTTTACAAAAGATGATGAAAGAAGAAGTTTTACATCTAACAGTATGTACTTTCAAAATGGCATACTAAATATGTTTTTTTTAAATAACAATACTTGTATATGATTATGACTTTCACTCCATTTCACTTCTGACCCTGGATCCAACTGCGTTACACTGGAATATTGTCACTCCTCTCTTTAACTTCTACTGTGAGCCTCGTCATTTTAGTGTTTAAATGTTCGTATTAATCCTCTCTAAATGATTCCGTTTTTATTTCGCCATTATATCCATTAAAAAAATTCCTCTTCCTAATATGGAACTGGCTCCAATTCACCCCTGTAACTGCCAGCATCACAAGCTTCATTTGCCTGGAGCCTAAAGCTACGGATGATGTGACGTCACACTCCGTTACTCCACTTCTTTATACAGTCTATACCAAATACTTAGAAATTAAGCATCGCTTATAATATCAGAAGTGGGAGTTATTGTGATATATTAATAATATCACAATATAGTCTATTTCAATGTCTTCTAAACAACAATTCTCTATTTCTGTACGTGGCTTGTACGTGTCTAATTTAGCTTCTGTGGGATTCTTGAACCTAGACCACAGAATGTACAGACACGTCTTGGCACATTTATGATGGATTACCAGGCTTTTCATCTTCGAGATAATGAATAAAATCTCTAACCTCCACCACACACTTTACTTCTGCTCCTTGTTTTGCTTGTTCCAAGGGCATAGTTTTTTGTTTTGTTTTTTATCCATGGGCTTCAGAATGAGAAAAAGGATAGTTGCCACAGCGATTTACGATTTAAAATAAATTATAGTTTTGAATGGAGAAAAACAATTGTTAGCTTTTGTCATCATAATTCTTAAGTAGCGTAGCTCTTAAGTGTGTTTTCTTCTGGCCTGTGTTTGAGTGTTTGAGGTGGAGCAGGTGGAGACAGAGGCGCCGGGGGCAGTTTGAGTTTGTGCTGATGCAGGAGTCTGAAAGAGCCCACTCACTGCAGCTGCTCCACTGACTCTGCACACAGACTCACAGCACTGAGGTGTGAGGGCTCAACAATATGAGAACAAGATGCTATATTTGATGTTTTGCTTTGCTTTGAATTTCTGCCCATTTAAAAACAGAAAATGCACATGCATTTATTTGTCAAACTGGGTCAAAATAGGGCAGGGCTATTAATCAAATTAGACTAATTTGGATTTTTTAAACATTGCAAAATCATAAAATAAAGGATCATTATCAAAAAGTTCTCTCCTGACTTACAAAGCACAGATATTGTGCAGTTACATTTACACATCTATACAAATGTAAATGAAGGCAGAATAATAGAAAAAGATCATGAAAACGTAAACGGCTTCCAATGTCTGAAAGACGAGCAGACTCTGCTTCAGCTTTAAAATAGCTTAAAATCGTTCTCTGCATGCAAAATAATAATCAAGATTTCATTTTTTTGGCCTTATCACCCATATCCATTTTGTACTTTTTGAGTTTTCAGGCAATCTTATAACTTTTACAGTGTTTGCTAAT
>KN492864.1:34018-49182 GCA_000787155.1 Scartelaos histophorus
TTAGACCAATAGAGATAAATGTAGAGCACCCCCAGCATGATGTCACTGCAAAGTATCAATAGCCTGATTACATTTTGTCATTACTACAGATTATGAGAGGTTGAACTTGACATGTAGCATAAAGGTTCTATATCAACTGAAAGTGCCTTACACGTGAGATGAGACTAATTTTAAAGCATTTGTTTGTACTAGTGTCTAATCTCTTCTACCACTCATCCTTTTCTATAAAAATTAACGGTGCATGTTATTTTTGGCATTTGTTGAATCACAGGAAAGGTCCACTGAGCATGTCTAATTGCACCACTACTTGGCAACAGTAATTACAAAGCAGACTCAATGTACTCTTTGCTGAGAAAATAATCTTAAAGTAGCCAATGAACTATGCATAAATGCTCTTTAAATGAAGCATGAAGTGGTCCCTGAGGCGCGAAGTCATAATGGAGAGAAGCTAGTCAAAAAATGTTAGCAAGCCTCAACATATAGCGAGTCTTTAGAGTATGTGGTAAAAAAACATACCGTACACGATTTTTCTATATAGTTTAGCAACATTCTCTCGCACCAGTAGAGAATATAAGCAGCTCTTGAGGTCAAAATAAGCCCACTGTGTTCTGTCTGCATCAAACACATTTTATTGTCTGAGAATCAGGAAGTGGGCGCTAAGCACACTAGTTGTTGTTAGCATTGTCACTGCAAAACTCCACACTGGTCGCTGAAAGCATTAAAAAGCTCTCATAAACTGATCGTGGTGAATAATTAGGATGTTCGGATTGCAGGTAAGGCAGGTGAGGAATAACTTTAACCGTTTAGAATGAAACAATTCTGTTTTCCAAACTTTTAAGCTTACTCAAACTGTTTACTAAAGAAAAAAAAACAGACTTGGCACGTTAGCATACAAGCTTAAATAGGCAAATTCCACTGCAGTCCCACCTCCTAGGAAACTTCCACCCCCCTGCTAAATGAATGTTGGCTGTGGATCCTTATTTGGCAAATTCAATATTGACGGGGCGACCACAGTCTGCAAAAACACCAAGGTCCAGTGTAAACTGTTTGAAATACTCAAACCTGGATTTGAACATTGGAAAAAGGGGAGCCCAAGTTTTTAGTTGGGAGTTTGGTTTGGATTAAAAGTGCATTTCATTTCTTAAAAAGGTGCTGTGCCAATTTTGTTGTAATATTGAAAAAACCCACCTTGCCCGAGTACAGATATGATGTACAGTTCTTCATTTTGTCATCCAATTATAAAGCATTTTTATCATCTGCGAACCAGGGAGTGCGCTGTTACCATGTTAGTTGTTGTCAGCAGTGGCAGGACAACAAAACAGTGCTCTGAAAGTTGTGAAAAGCACTCAAAAACATATAATCTCTGTGAATAATTTATTTGCGCAGAATGAATAAGGTAAGTGAAGAATAACTTTGGACCACTACAAACTGTTTAACATGACCTAATTTCTTTTTTTGATGTTTAAAGACAGTAACATCAGGTACTTTACAATTACCTTAATATAAAATAGCAAGTGGTCCTAAACCTATAAATTGTTCCAACTCATGCTCAGTGGACATTTATTTTAGTGCCTATTTCAGCCTATAGTAAAAGTCTGTATGTGAGCATTGACAGGGCTACAGCTAATCAAGAGAAAGGGGGCGGAACCAAACTAAGGTGTCAATCACAGGGTTTCTACAGCAACACTGTACTCACTACTATAGCTACTGAAAACACGAGGCCCGCGTCTACCTCGGCTCCCCATCGACCGTCGGACTGAGGCTGCAAGCAACGGACAGATATGCAAAAAGGTGAATCAAAACCAAAACAATGCAAAAGTGAAATGACATGAGTGAGATTTGATCATTCAGAAATAAAAAACATGGCATGGCAGTTAGAAACACAGCCAGAAATTAGGATATTTGCAATTTGAAGCAGTGAAAACAGTTGGTACAGATCGGACATGTTGACACAGACCACCAAACAGCACAATTTAAACACAAAAAAAACTCACATGATATTATAAGACTGTAAGAGGAACCCATAGTTTAAAATAGGTGGACAGGTCAGAATCTTTTTTTTTTCTGCAGTTTGCACTTTTTAAAGCCAGTGTTTTTTCCCTTTTTGGTTTTGTTTACTGCACTGAAAAGCATACAAAAACATGTATCCTTACTGTGAGCAAGCGTGCATCTCCACACATCTGACTCTAACCTTAAAGAGGGCCTCCCTTTGGCTTCTTTTCATGGAAATGTTGCTCCTTTGGCTACAGTATTTCACAGTATGGCATAAAACACCTTTACCTATATGGAGAATGTTCTAAAGTATGGTTTTAACTTTGTTTCCACCTCCAGAAAGATATATATTCTACCTTTAAATAAGAAATTTACATTATTGCATGTTTTACACTTGTAATAGCCAATATATCTGTAATTATACAGCCTAGCCACATTTCTAAATGTCTAAAATTATAATACAATTTTGTATACATTGTAATTTGAGGCTGTGGAGAAAATGCAAGTTAAAAAAAAGATTTAATCATATTAGATTAACATGGCAAGTTTGTAAACTCAGGATAAGGTTGAACATTTGTTAGGATAAAACATACATTCCTAACATGGTAAATTGTCAAAAGATTTATAGTGGCCCCTGACCACCTGAAATTACGACTTGTTCAAATTGAAATCCCACCCTTTATTGACCAGCACAGGTCAGACATAATTAAAAGTGCTCATCGTGTTTGTGCAGAAAGGCTCATCCCCTCGGCACATTGATAAATATAGCGTTAAGTCTCCCTCTCAGACCCCTCACATAATCCACTCATTGCTATAAGGAAGGTTACATCACCATGACGACGAGCTAATGAGATTTTGAGGTTTGGAAGCAAGTTGTACTGCTTAAAATAACTGAAATTGTGGATTATTCAGGCCTTTTCAATCTAATATACATTTTGGACACCATTTCACATTGGCTTTTAAGTGTTACAACCTAAAATTTGGAGAAAGTGAAAACTCAAGAGCATGAGGGAGGGAGGTCAATCACCTCATTACATCAGCAAGTGGAACAGAGTGTTTTGAACCTTTGAGAAGTTAGTTTTTTTGGTCTCTCTGTTTTTGTACCTATTAAAGCTCTGTACCTCAGTTATAGGTACATCCGCATGTATTCAGAAGTGGTGAGAGACTGAATATGTAGAATTACTCAAACCTACTATATGTTTCAAACCCAGGTCTTTCAATGAGCAAACACTAACTCAAGGGGTTCATTGCCTTCAAAAATGTGCACTGAGTAACTTCATGTCTCCATGGTGATGTTATTGCTTCGCCTGACATGTTCCAGAGTAGCATTAAATTTATCTTGCATTTATTCAATTATAGCTGTTTTTTTTTTCCTCAAAACTACCGCAAAAACATGCATTATTTCTGTGAGCGGGTCACTTCTCCACAGATCTAATCTGTAACTTGACCTGGTGATGTGGCCTGCTTGTCCCCATGGAGATAGTTAAATTAAATGCCATACTGTAAAACATATCAGGAAAAAACAACATGGAGTTAAGTAAGTGACGGACCCCCTACCAAAAGTTAAACAGTTCACCTTTAACATATTAATAGCCCAGTGACTCTTTACAGTTTGAATGGCTTTGTGAATTGTTGCTCTGAAACCCCATTTGTTTACTCTAGGGCTGATTTGGTTATTTCCTGCATGAATGGCCACAGGTCAGTGAAGAACTGAGTCATTCAGGTGCAGGAATAGGTCTTATGAAGAGGAGCCTTGTCTGAGATGCAAAAGCCCTTTTAGCCCCCCTCTATGCACACTCAGTAGAACATGCCCAGCTAAAGAGCATGCCACCCTTTAATGTACTGGCAGTGGGTGTAGGGTCTGTTTTTGTTCATTTCCTCCTGGATTTACCGCATGTTTGTTTGCCCCAAAAAGCAGTGGACAGGCGTACAAATGAGAAGGCCACTGTAATGGAACACAGCCCGGAGCTTCGAGGGGCAGAGAGGAGACGCACACTTGTTATAAACTGCTTTCTTCTGAACTAAAACAGAAGTGAAAAGACTAGAAATGCCAATACTGAAAGCGTAAATGCTGAAAGCAAAATTGTTCTTTACATGAGTTTAGTTCATGTAATAAAGAGAATGATCAGAAAGAGACTTTGGTGTACTGTCTAAATTTAATTATAGAGTATTTTTTTTATTGTCGATCAACTCAGTTTTGTTTTGGTGTTAGCATAGTAGTTGTTGTTTGCGTTACCGTGATGGCAAAACTCTGGACCAATGCAAACCGGTACCTTTAAACCCCATTATAATGTAGGCACATCAAAAACATATCTGTGTGGTTGAGACATCCTGCTATTGTATCTCAAAACCCCTGTCCCACGCCTATTAAAGCTGCATTACAAAACTTTGCTAAATTACGTCTCCCACCCCCATAAGTGTATACGAAGGCGGCACGTTGGAACTGGGATGAAAGGTAATTGGCTGCGTGTTGGTAGTCCACCCTGCTTCACCTTTCAGTTTGAATAAGCTGTTCTTAAGTTGTGCATGTACTTAAAAAGAACCATGCATGTGAACACTAGCCATGTGCCAAAGGGTTTGTGACGATGAGGACATTTTTCGATACATTTAACCACTGCGTCATTTCACAGTCTGAAGATTAGGCATTTCAGTTTTAATTAAATTGATCCTGTGATTTTGAAGTCCAAGCATCTTTATCAGAATACAACTTTGCAGATATTGTAGATTATGCAATGTGAAATAGCAAGGTGTTCAAAAGCGGTTTAAAAGGCCTGAATTCCTTAGTACGACTTCCTGAACATCACCCAAAGTCAGCTTTCCTTCAGCTCAGCGTAGTTTTAATGACTTAGAATTCCTTAAAAGTAGCTTACAGGTGCTCTCTCTCCCCTTATAAGTTTATAATACATACACATGCTGCCTGTTAATCCGATAAACATTGAGAGAAACTAATCCTACACAGTCAAATCCGCATGATACCTCCACTGTAAAATTATAAGGGCTTCTCCGTTCCCCTGGGCCATTAGAAACAGACAGTACAAACAATTATGGTTGTGTAGCTTCTCCAACATAGCATTTTGTTCATCAGATAAACTTTGGTGGTTTTCAGTTGTATATTTTACAATGTGAGCGTGAAGTAGCGGGCAGGATTTAAGGATGGCATGATGACAGACAGTGTAATACCCAAACATTACAGTAATTAAACCACTTTGTTTGCCCCAGTTTATCTAGGGCACAAGAGGGAGGAGGGGTGTGTGCCAACTAGAGCTCAACGGTTTGCGGAAAATCTCTAACTTTTCTGAAGATTTGCTATTTGAAATTAGGATTAATGTTTTAGACGCAGATTTTAGCGTTCAAATTTCAGAACATGCTTAAGGTCTAAACTACTGGGTTAGCAGGTTTTATAAATATTAGACAGGATCTTTTTTTGTTTGCAGAAGTAATTAACTTGAAAACTGTACAAACTGGTGGAGAGTTCAGTCATACGCTTCTCTCTCTGTGTCAATGTTCCACAGTATGGCATTAATGTTATCCATTTCCAATGAGACAAGCAATAACGCCACCAGACCACTTTACAGGTCATATCAGCAGAGAGGCAACCTTAGTAACAGTCAGAATGCATGTTCTTCAAGGCATTTTTGAGTAATAAAAACGCCTGTAATTAAATAAAAGCTAAATTGGCTGTGGAACATTCTAGGGAAAGTTACACAGTGCAACTTTGAACTAAGTGTTGCAGCCTGTGCAATTAGCCAACCATGACCTTTCTACACTAATTTTGGTGCATGGGATCCAGAATACACACTTCAATACTTTACAAAGATGTGAGTGGAATGTGATAGACAGGTGGATTAGCCAATCAGGGAACACATTGTTTTTCTGTATAAAAACCAATAGGATATTGGCTCCTTAAGAGGAAAAAATAAACAGGAGAGTGAAAAACAACCTGGATTTCAGCAGAATGTTCATGGTGCTTCTGGTCCCACTACCTGGCTCCAATTGCCCTTACAGTGGAATACTGTCACCCCTCTCTCTAACTGTTGCTGTGAACATTGTCATTTTGGTCTTAAAATATTCACATTAACCCACTTTACATGGTTTTAATTTTGTTGTTCATAAATTCTTACTCCTAATATCGTGGTAGTCCACTTCTTTATACAGTCTAGAGACGAAACAAATGGGTGTGGAGACTAGACTGATACCAAACTGCATTAACACAAAATACAGAGATCATTCTGGATTTGCACTAGTTTTGAATTTTGCTGTAAGATGCCCTCCCACTGAGACCAACCCTTTCTTGTCATGAACAAATGCAAGAACAGATCATTATTGTGTTCTGGATAATGCATTTTAAGCAGAACAATGCATTTCCCTTCAGACTATATTTGTGAAGTTGAAGTCCCGTGCAGCTGGAAACAATATGGATTAAAGGGAGGATCATATGCCTTTTATCTTCTGTGCTTACTTCCTGTAATACTGACTTTCTTGTGAGTCATTGTGAAGTCTAGAATAAATATGATACATGCATTTCCTTAGTTCAAACAGAAACTCTAGCTTCTCTATGCTAAGCAATGCAAAGATGTATATGTTAAATGTTTATGTTTAAAATGTTTTTCATGATTTCTATGTGGGATAATAATCTTGTTTTGAGTACTTTTGACCCACTTTAGTACAAATTAATTTATAAAAAGGTGCACTCTCTTGTCTATGGTGCTGCTGCTGAGCTTTGAATTTCCTTCAGGATCAATAATGTATCTATTGTGTCTGTCCATCTTTTCTGATTGATGGTTTGCCACCTCCTTGTCTCCATGGTCATGTTAAATGTTCCACAATATGCGATTTATCTTGCATTTATTCAATTACAGGTGTTGCCTTTGCTTAGAAAATACTAGAACACATGTTTTTCCAGGGTTACTAGGATTGTCTCTCCAGTCTGTACAGATCTGACCTCTAACATTGCCTGGTACTATCACCTGCTTGTTTCCATGGAGATAGATTAGATTAATGCCATTCTGTGGAACTTTTTAGGCCAAGCCTTAACATACCCACTGAGACAAGCAAGTAGCGCACAAAGAAAAGTTAAATAATGCATCTTTAATATAGGACTAAGCAAAATATTATAATGTCCATCAGGTTGTACAACTTTGATAGAGAATTCACCGCCGCTCATCTCCATGGAGATGTATCTGTATCCATCTTCCTTTTACTCAATAGCATGGGGTTTTTATTGACCTAAAAACATGCATTCTTATTGTGAGTGGGCTTGCCCATTCACAGATCAGATATGTAACCTGGTCCTATGGTGTCCCCTGTTGAACATTCTAGGCATTTCATGCAGAGAAGCTGCCGATGGACCTTCCACCAGAAAAGTTACACAGTGCACCTTTAAGTGCAATTTTGTTACCTCATTAGCAGATCATTTAGCTTTAAATAAGGAGCAATACACCTAAACAAGTCATTGAAAGCCCTGCTCATCAACAGTGTGACAAATGGCCGCACTAAAACAACATGAGGCTGCCACATTGTTGAGGAGGTGAGAACTGTATGTGGTCAATTACCAAAATAAAACCTGAGATACAACCATAACGGGGCCAAAAATAAAAAATGTATACGCATAATTTAGTTTATTTGGACAAATATTGAGATTTGACATATTAAAGACATATGTCATATTGAAATATTTACATATATTAGAGAATAGACTACGGGATACTCAATAGCTATAAAACAACAAAAAACACTCTAAATCATAAATTGTAGTACTTTCTTTTCTATTCCCATGCTCAAATGAGTATCCAGTATGAGTTCCAGTACCAGTTTTTGTATAAATTAGTGTCTGATTTTCAACCCAAATGCAGACAAAATACAAATTCCATTAGCAGGCCTAAAAGAATAAAAGAAATATTTGTGATCTCACTGTACCTGATCTGACGAGGCGGTCCAGTCTTTCCATGGAGGGAGAGGGGACCCGGGACCTGGGGCTGCCCGGTAAAGAGCACTCGGAGCCTGCATCGAAGGAGTCCTCGTGGTTGAGCATGAGCAGCTCTCGGACACATTTGTGACAGACGCTGTGCTGACAGGGCAGGATCAGGGGGTGAGTGAAGAGCTCTTTACAGATGGGGCAAATCAGCTCCCTCTCTATGTTCTTTATAGGGACCTGGAGGAGACAAAATCCATGATTATCAGAGAAAAGACTTGTATCAATATAAATGTTGAATATATCCAAATTACTGTTTTGACATATGCAAAATTAGACCATGTATTGCAACAGTTGACAGTCCCATGGAAATAGAACATTAAAGCCATAGTTCAGAACATTCTCCATGGGGATAGATAGATTTTATACTATACTCTGGAAGATTATAGCCAAAGGAAGAACATTTTTATGGAAACACACACAACATCTTATCAGAGTTGGGTTTGTGGAGATCCAAGCCCACTCACTGTAATTCTCGAAACACAACTTACATTTTCAAACACATTTTAGTATGATAAAACTAATATCAAAGAATCTATATGCAAGATTGAGAATTTATCCACAAACTATTATATATATTGCATCTTCCTACTTACTTGTACACTTATTTTCTGCTTTTTTATGATATTGTGATAAATAAGACTAGACACATTTTTAAGTGTCAATGCTTTTTGCAAATAATGTTCAGAAATGTGCAAACATTTTGTCATTTTCTTTTAGCTAAGAAGTACACTGGTACAAACATTTTCCCACAGCATGGTTTTGATGCAAATACACCAATAGTCCAGCTGGTCTTTAGCACGTTTCTTACATAACACCAGATTAAGCGCAGCTAAATCTATCCAAACAGTTAAATGCATCCCCACAGTTCACGTTCGAAGGCTAAAAACGTGCTCGCAATTTTTCAATTCCTCTTTTTTTTCTTCAACCTAACCTAACATCAAACTTTTCCAAATCGCCAACTCCGTGTCCATTCAATCGGTCACACCTGTTAACCCCAATGAACGTCGTAAAATGTAGAGGACTAAAAATATCTCGCAAAGAAAAGAGGATAAATTATAATGAAAAAAGCTGCTGTGGTTGTTTTTTCATTAAGCTAGCTCGCAGCTGCTCTTGGCGTGTTTTCAGATGCTGCAAGATCCCGAACAATGACGAGACAAAAAAAACAGTCCAAACTTGGCCATCCTCACCTCCAAAACTCTCATTACGCGTGACTTACCCCGATAAAACTGCTACGTCGCCTCTCCGTAGTCATTTTGAGGCGGTTAAAACAATTTCCGAGTTCCAAAAACGAAACTTTATCCAGTAGTTTGCTTTTTCGGGCTAAAAACAACTTGTGAATGCGAGCAGGAGATGCGGAGTGTGTGTGGATGAGTGAATTTAAATAGAGTGACGGTGCGCAGTGGGAAACACAGGGAGGCAGCGGAGCGCGCCGGGGTTGCCAGATCTCACTGCAGAAACAAGCAAATGGGAGTAATGAAGTGATATTTTTGCAATTTGAGCCAAGTTAACTGTTAGGATTGGCAAAATAAGCTTAAGCTTCATCCAACACCTGGTCATTGACTTACTTTATTATTTGATTTGGTTATAAAGTCCTACTATGTCTTGCTTTGTGGGAATACTGTACTGTACAAACCTATACATCCACCAGAGATTACATCTGGAAATAAGTTCTAATGCTACACCCTGGCACAAATGAATATTTCCTGTTAAGATGAATGTATATTGTGCACTGTCTCTGTCTACAAACAAACAAACAAACAAACAAATAATACTGAATCCAATCTGTATGCATTGTTATACTCTGCTTTACTTTGACTAAACAATAAATAAATTAGTGAATAAAATGAAAAGAAATTAAATGAAATTAAAAAAAATCTAGTTAACTTAGATGGATATGCTATAGTACAGATATAGCGTTCTAACATTTTAAGTGAGGTTAAGTAAGTTGTCTTGAATTATATTTGATATTATATTTGCTAACTTGATTTAAGTGTAGCCTTTTACAATTTTACTAATGTATGCTAAATAATAATGATTTACTTTTGGCTATTAGTTAGGTAATGCTAGGCCCCAAAAACCATTGTCTGAAGAAATTCAAAGTAAGCTCACAATTGGTAAAACTGTGCAAACCTGGCAACCCAGAATCCTAGCACGCGGAGTGGGCAGGAGGGGGCGGGTTCTTGTCTCCATAGTGACCACTGCCGCCTTTAAGTGCAAATAAGAGCCATAAATCTAAATGGTCGGACATTCATTTGGTTTTATTTATTTTATCGACGCAGCAGGGTTCAGGTATCTTAAATGGACTACTGCGAACTGTTATGTGCAGAGAAGAGGCCGGGCAGTGAAAAAGAAACGTTAATGCACCAAGTTTAAATAGTAGAATCCATCTTTTCTTCTTTTTAACCATGCTATGTCAAATTAAAGGCTTTAATAAAAAGGCTTTTCACTGGTTCCTTATATACAGCCCCTGCAGCCTATTTTAACAACTTGGCTTTAGTTTAGTTTTATATAGTGTGACTAGAAAACTTGGACATCCCCGGCTTGGGGTGGTTGATAATAATAAAATTGTGAAATAATTAAAGAAAACTGTTATCCACTATGCGCTAATGTGAGTCAGTATAGTCACATTATATTTGTGTTTTGGTCGTTTTTAAGCAGCTATTCTGTATTTTACGTAAACAAATGACGATTTATGCCTCTCTGCAGGGGTCAGATTGGTCAAAAATAGTGACATCTGGGACATGTCTTTTATAAAACTGGGACAAATCACTGGTTTTGGATGAATCTGTTGGGTAGGGGACACAGAGCTCAAAAGTGGGACTGTCTAATCACCCTGTTTATATATCCCATGTAATGAGATACAGGGACATTACAAAATATACATTCAAGTGGAACTAAATGCGAAATCAACATTTTTTTACATCAGAACTGGTTTGGAAATTGTAGTGTAAACTAAGTATATTTCTTGATAGTTTATAAATGGAGATAATAACGTGCTAGACTCCAGGATTCCAAATAGGAAGTGAGCATGGGGGCATTTCCAGCTCCTACTGACTCTAGATCCCATTGATTGGAATATTGTTGCCCCTCTTTCTGTAACAAATGCTGTGAGCCTTGTCATTTTAGTCTTAAAATGTCTGTATTAACCCGCTCCACACGATCCTAGGGTTTTTATTTTGCTATTTTGTCCGTTAAATAAAACCTACACTCTTGCTTAGTCCACTTCTGTATACAGTCTGTGGTATAATTACAGCTCTCTGGTCAAAACATACAGAAATTAATGTGTCCTGAGTCCAGTGTCCTCTGCAATTTCAAGTGCTTGGTGACATCACGCAGAATAGCTTACAGCATGGCGGTATGGATACCTTAGTCCTATCACACTGTCCCTTATACCGCCTTAGATTATAAAGGACCTTTTCAGATCACTATAAATGAATTTCTCTTGAATCTGGTTATTTTTCATACAAACAAAGTTATATTTTATAGGCCAAGGACAATTCATACAGGAATAGCAACTGCCCTACTTGAGTTCTCATAGGCCTACATACCAGAACATGAAAACAAACAGGTCAAATTAGCATCTCCACACAAACAGGCTAATGATGTAGTGTAATATTATGCGTCGTTTCTGCACATTCGGGCCTTTATCTGTTTGTGAAAAGCCTTTGTTTCAGATGTGTGCAGTGCATTGTCCTTAAACTGATGCAGAGATCTGCCCACAAACAGCAGATTTATACATTTGTCTCATTTAAATGTTAGATACGGATTACTACGCAAAATATTTTTAGATGAAAGGTCCTATATGATGCAATACTGACTCTTGTGAGCTTTAAGCCATGTTAGAATGGTGTTACATCATCAAAAACAGACCTGAAGTCACGTTTTGTTTGAATAATTCTGTATTATTAGTCTGTCTACATCTTAAACTACAAAATGCCCTGATCCACCTTGTGATGTCATCTTAACTACAAAATGCCCTGTTCCTCCTTGTGATGTCATGTAGTTGTAGTTTTCAAGCTACCAATCAACTTTATTTCAGTAGACAGGAAATTTCAGGGTTGATTTCAGGGTTGAAATCATCCAAACACACAAAGCAGCACTTCTTGCATTACCACATGACATCACAATGTAGAAAAGTGTTTTTTGTTTGAGGGAAGAACACAGCCTAAATATGCAGGGTTTGTGTGTAAAACATGTGTGAATGAAACAAAAGACAATTGTACTATTTCCTGATCTAAGTTCTAATGTTTCCTCAAAAATTTTTGTTTTGTTGCATTCACACGCAATTTCTGTATATTTAAGTTCACTTACTTAGTTTATTTATTAAGAACAATGCACATAAAAACACTGAACTACGCAAAGACATCATATGTTTATGCTCGGTTATAGGAAGATTGTTCATTCCACCTTCAGTCCCTGGACAGGTTGGTGTCATAAATGGCGAACATGCCAATAAACCAGAATACAATATTAATACAATAATTCATCCAGTCAATCAATAAGTAAAACTAGTCTCGTTCAGTCTCAGTCATCACATCCTACTTCTGTGATGTGATAATACAGGAAGTGCTCCACTTGGTTTTGAACTCCATGCACCTTCATTAGAATCACCCCCTGGTAACTTCGGTCTCTTCTAAACAAAAGGTATAAGGTAGCTGTTAACTTGCAAAACTACCACTTCATGACATCCCAAGATAGAACAGAGCATTTTGAGCTTTGGAGATGTAAGCAAACTAATAATTAAGGGCAACTCAAACATGTATGAAGGGAACAAAACACACTATCAGGTATGTTTTTGATGAGGTAATAGCATTGTAACATGGATTAAAGCTCTCAAGACAGATTTGTGTGTCATATAAGATCTTATTCTGAAAAAGCAAAACCAAAAAAAACAGTTAACCCTGTAGTTTAGATGTGCATATGTTATGAAATATGTTTGTCTGTCCATATTCCAGCCTGTTTGTGAATTCTTCTGGCATTTAAAACATAAACTTTGAACAGAATCCTATAATTATAACACAAATCGCAAATCTAATCCCGTCGACCACCACCAACCACTCGCACAAACCGCATGTTCATATCAGGCAATGTTGACAAAGTGTCTTACTTAAGGACACAACAATACTTTTGCACTTTAGCCACTTTAGCACTTGTTATTCCCATCGGTCTCCCATCCAAGTACGAGCCCAACCCTGCTCAGCTTCAGAGACCAGACGAAACAGGGCGGGCTCTATGTTTAAAGCTGCTCAAAGTGCTTTTTAAAAATCCATTAGTTTGGTCTTATTCTCTCACGTCACAAAGGCTCCCATCACCACAAATCCTGCACGCTGACAGACATTTAGCATTGTCTTCTTGCTCAACAGTATCCAGCGCCAATAGCAAGAATTTAACTGGCAACTTATTGTTAAGATTTAAATCGATTTTGATACTGAGGGTTCGATACTCAAAACTGATTATGATGCCACAATGATTATAAAAAGACTAATTTCTGGTGGAGGGTCGTCAAATACTTTTCTCCATGGAGATGTTCTTAAGACCCATTTTTACTCTTTGGCTTTTAACACTTCTATTATTTTCTTTTATTTTATTTGATTTGATGTATGTATGTATGTATGTATGTATGTATGTATGTATTTATTTATTTATTTATTTATTTTTAGCTTTATGCATTTTAACACTTTTATTTAGTGTTTTTGTTTATAATTTATATCATTTTCTGTCTTTTATTGTTTTAATTTGTCTGTGTCGTCATGGAGACAAAACTAGACCAAGTTACAGGTCAGATCTGTGGAGGGGGCTCACAGTCAGAATGAATAAGCTATAAAACGACTTGTAATTGAGTAAAAGTAAGGTAGAGCTGTTTAATGTCATACTGTGAAGCGTTCCAAGTAGAAAAATGATATATTCATAGAAACAAGCAGGTAAAGTTGCACAGTGTGCTAAAAGTAAATCATAGTACTTTCTTTTCTATTTATTGGATTATATGTATTTGTGTAATCGGTCAGTGCTCCATGGGCGTGTACTAGTCTATGTGCTCTTATCTGTTCCGATACAGCTCAAGATCATTCCAAATCTATTCAAGAAAGCTTCCTTTTTGTCCTGTGAATGTGACTTTTTAGTATCGAAACCTGCTTTAATGAGTATCTAGTTCCGACACTAGATTTTCAACACATATGACGACCACACAGTCTAGAACTACGCAGTATGATCCCAGCTCCAACCAGTGTTTCTGTTGGCAAGGCATTTCACCCGTTTGACTATGTATGATGATGCTGTGAGAGGGGCTGACAGTGCAGATTGGCAGACTCATGTCTTGTGAATAACGCCCCCTACAGGCAGAAATGAGCATGCACACAGTTCACATTGCAGTGCCTTGTCACTGTTCCCAGCTGCTGCACATAATACTGAGCAGACTGACTCCAGCTCCACTCATGCTAAAACCAATTCAAACGTTCCATATTCACGTTTGTTTACTATTAATAGCACAAGTGCCCAGTGCCCTAAAGCTACTGTGCCCTGACACACAAAAGAACACAGGCAGATCATACTGTGGGATATTATTCTTCAGTTTTCTAACACACTAGAAACTTCAAAGTGGAGAAGTGAATTGCTCTGGTGTAACACTGGACTAAAATGGACTGACAAAACTGATAGACAATATAATTAAAAGGCCCATATTCTATTTTCTGACCTGTTATAATGTTTCCTCAATGTTTCCTCCTTCATGTGATGTGATGATGTGGTTATTCAGCTCCATTGGGTTTTAAAACTCCAAACACTTTCACTATCATTTGGAAAATTTCAGCCCTGGAATAGCCAAGGTAGTTGTTAACTTGAAAATTATGACATGACATCACAAGGTGGAACAGAGCATTTTGAGCTTTGAGGGTGTAGAAAGACTAATGATAAAGTGTTGCTCAAACATGTGTGAATGAAACAAAACTCCAAGTATATTTCTGAGAAGATAACAACGTTATAACATGACTTAAAGCGCACAAGAATCCATTTAGTGTAGTATAGGGACTTTAAATGAAAACAAATTGATATGAAACATTTGCACCATATACTAAAATAAATGAAAACAGAAAATATAACAGAGGTAGTCATTTGGTTATGAGGTTTATGAGGAAGACTGTAAAGGAAAAAGAATGCCATAGAGATAATAAGGCACAAATAATAATAATTATTATTTGATGTG
>KN492865.1:534-25866 GCA_000787155.1 Scartelaos histophorus
TATTTATTTATTTATTATTTATTTTTATATGTATTTTAACAACAGATCAGGAATGTGCTAAAATGTAAATTACTTGGTTGAGGTTTTGAGTTTTGAGATAATTGGAAGGGCTCGTATTCCACTGTTTTCTGAACTATGTTATAATGTTGTTTCCTCATTAAAAACATGCCCGGAGTTGCGTTTCGTTTCGTTCACACATGTTTAACACACAAACCCTGCATATTTAGGCTCTGTTCCACCTTGTGATGTCACGTACATCTACATACAGGAAGTGCTCCAGTGTGTTTCAAGCTTCTCCCTGGAACTGCCAATCTCTGCTGAACTAAAAGTAAAAAGGAGCTGTTAGCTTGAAAACTACCTCTTCATGACATCACAAGGTGGAACAGAGCATCCTGAGATGTCTGCAGAGTAATAAAAAAGGGTTTCTCAAACATGTGTAAATGAAAATACAACTTCAAGTATGTTTTGGAGGAGGTAACAGCATTACATCATGTCTTAAAGCTCACAAGAGTAAATTTTGTGTAATACAGGATTTAATTTGAAATATCTCTAAAACAGAAATAGTAAATTCAATGTATCTCTCACCTCTGCCATTATACTAACCAAAAGACACAGCATAAAAGCTAAAAAGAACCACATAAAATACAAAAAGAACCACCTCTTGTACTGTATTATCTGTGTGTCTCCATAGTTCATCTAAGTGCAGCAGAACTCATTGCACTGTGACTGCAGTTGACTCTGATCACATGTCAAACATTGTAACAGGCCCAAACCTTTGTCAACACAAGTGGCGTCCAACAAAGAAAAGAACGTTCATTTCTATGTACATTACAGCGGATGTCATCTGTAGTCCTACACTCATTTATTCTCTGGGCGAGACCCCCCCCTGGCACCACCCACCCGGGCGTAGGACCTGCCCCTGGATGTCATCAGGGTGTGAAGCTAACCGTAGGCACTGCTCTGTCTGAGGCTTTATTAGACTCTAATCAGAGCTTTACTTTAACTCAATCTGTCCATAAATAACTGACTTAGCTGGCACAAGTGAGCTGAGTTTTACTGTTAAACAAGTTTCTCATGCAAACAATTACGGTCACAAGATAGGCAGCGTTAGCCAATTTTTTTTTTTTTAAATCAAACACTAGGCTAATGTGTGCATTGTGTCTCCATGATAATGATAATGATCCTGAACATTGCACCATGGAAATACATGTAGAACACCCCCAGTCTGATGTCTCTGCAAAGTATCAATATTCAGTTATATTTGGTTGTCCAGTTATTTTAGATTAACTTCCTGAAAATACTATATTTGGTTTGATAACACATTATTGTATGCATGCCTTTATTTGATCATAGTTCATACTTTACTATTATTATTTATAGTTTTATGTTGCACCATTTTGTTCAAGAAAAATCCTAGTTTATTCACACGACAATGACTTTTTTTTTTCAGATTCTGATAAGTACATTTCATCTTAATTCCATGCACATAAATAGACAGACTTAATGGCTGTATACAGAAAATAGTCGAATTCATTCCTCCAAAGTCTAAACTCTTTAGAATTGGCACAGCTAATGAAACAATTGGATCTATATTTGATTAAAATTCCATTCATTTCAAAATTATTTGTACCATAACATCAAATGGTTTCCTAATCTTTAATATTTGTGCCTTCTAATGGCAGGAAAAACGTAGAAATATTCGCTGGGCGATGTTTTGTTCCTTGACCTAAAATGCACCAAGTGTTTTTGTCTTCCCCCTCATACCAAGCATATCAGCGTGTATGGAGAAACAGCACTGTCATGGTGTGCTAATAACCCAAGTGTTCATAACATCAGCCAGAGGCCCAGACTGAAAAACACCAGCCTTGACCCCAATGTGGTCCCACCTCTTTGCATCAGCCACTGTTATCTTTTCCTTATGTAACGTTATCACTGTTTCATTGGCCTTCGCTGTACATACAGTGAAAATAAGCAACAGAAAAGTCCAAATCCAGAAGTCGTGCCTCATTGGCTTTATTTTGTAATACGCAGTGCAAACACAGTATAAAATATCATCTTTAACAAAATGTACATTCACATAAACATCTCCATAAATACATCTCCAACAAAAGACAAAGATCTGGTCATTCATAATATAGCTCTGAAAAAGACAGTTATAGCTAGTAATACCTACATATAACAATTGAAACCCGTATTATACAGTAAGAAAATATTAAATTTACAGGAAAAATATTGTACATAACCCTTTCCATCAATGATACTGACTGTTAAAGCAAGTGTATAAAAATCCTCATTTAAACCTCTTGGAAACTCAAAGAAAGCGCTTAAGCTATTGTGACTGCACAATATTTAAATTACAAGTTCATTTCATCAGGCCTCCAAAGAAATATATCCAAAATCAACACTTGCCATTGTTTTTGTTATAAAACCAGCAAGGATCTTAAACATCTTAAAACATCAAAAATACAGGCATCCAACAAAAGAAAATCCACAACAGCTGTAGCCACACGTTCAGTAGTGCTACAGCTCAACACGATCAACTTGATATGTTTATGAAAATAGGTTGGCACATTTGAAAACCAGCTACCTGTTGACCCCAACAGGAAGAAAGGGAGAGGAGAAGTCCCACCCCTTGCCTGATGTCAATCTGTCCTGAAATGTCCTCAAAACACACCAAGCTCATGGAGAAGACACAGTCAAAAAGCACCTGACATTCAAGGAGGACTGCTACCTTGAGCGCATGCATGAGAACTACATGAAGAAGAGCCACCCTGCTGCTTGGGCTGTGTCTGTCTCATCTAAGCATGCATGTAAGAGCCATGTAGTGTCATGGAAGGCTCACACCACGCACGCTCTACAGATTAGAGGAGAGCTGAGGCTGTGGTTAGCCCCACTGTAAGTAGCATGCTCACTGCAAAGTCAATCTTCTGGGTTGTTTGAGGAAGTCAGATACAGAGGTGTGGGTGTCTCCTCATAAACAGCAGTTTTCTTTTGTACCAAAGCAGCTTTTTGAAGTGTTCATAAAAATAGTAGATAACAGAATATCTTAACCATAGAAAATATTCTTAATAATAAACAAGCACGCTGAAAATGTATTTTAAAATATAACATCAGAAGGAAGGAATCACACTCAATCACACAATACAGAAAATTAAGGTTTAAGTCATGCTTCAGATCCATAGAGATACAGATTGTGTGGCTAGCTATGCACACTCTATTGGCTACATACACTATCAGGTCAAAATAGGGTCCAGCTGGCTACAGCATGCAAATAGGGAACAGGCTGAAGAGACAAACCAAGTTATTGCTACACTTTGACAAGGAAGAATCTGGAAGTCAAGCATCACAGGGAAACAGACAGCAAACATGAGCGTAATGCAGCAGTGGCATCATGCACTTAAAAACACTGAGCCCAGGCCCAGAGAGTCCCAGTTCACCTCATGTGCCATTTGAGGGTAAAGGTAAAGGGGCTTGTGCCACAAAGAAACCACATCACCGAACCGGCAATGACAAAGGCAATGCCCTCATGTGTCTGGCAAGTTTTACTACTAACCGCCATGTACGCAAGCATTTGGCTTCATCCCCTTAAAAGAATGTTACATCTGATGACAAAGCTCCAGTAACTACTTCAACTGTGCTAATTGGTCTTCAGTTAATCGATAAAGAACCTGAAAGGCAACATAAAATGGCATTTTGAGGAGTGGTTGCTAAGGCAACAACACTGATTTGGTTTAATACTGAGAGAAAGGGTAGGTTAAAGTGATTAAAGGACTTTCCATTAGTGGAGGCTTGTGTGCTACACAATCGATTGTGCATTATTTAGAGATTTTAGCCTGTTAAAGTGGTGGATACAGTTTGAATTCCTGGAGATGTCCTTGGCCTTTGATTGGTTACAGAGCAACGTGGCTAGAGCATCCTGTATCCTGTCCACGGCACCCTGCAGAGTAAAGCACAGGGCTCAGGTGAGAGGGGCTAGGCCTCCTCCAATGCCCATGGTCAGTCCTGCATGAAACTAGGGCCCAATACTGGCTTCCTATTGGACGAGGAGTGTCTGTGTGTAGCAGAAAGCAGGTGAAGCTTCCTCTTCTCTAGTCTTTATGCGCATGTCCCTCAGACCATGGCCATAGGGGCAGAGGGCAGGTACCTGGTGGTGCTGGTGGAGGCGGTAGGCTTGGTGGTCCCGGGGCTGGCTGTCCTCATGGTAGCGTATGTGGTAACTGTGGGGGCGGGGCTTAGCCTGGTGCACACACTGCCGTGGCTGAAGGCGCTGGATCTCCGCTCCGAGTTCGTTTGTTGCTGTTGTGAATGAGCTGGCCTGCTGCCCGGCCTCCGCCCTTTCAGGAAGTACGTGAGCATCTGTCCTTTGCCCTTTACACTGACCTGACCCCTGCACTCGAAGTCGTAGAAGTCTGTGATGAGACGATAGACGTCCTCTGTCACCTGGGGAACACACACGTTTGTTTCTCAAGGTCACACAACTTTATTTAAAAACAAAGCAAAATGACAATTCACAGTTGCACAAAGCAGTTGCATTTATATGTTTCCCAAATGTTTTGGGGCAATGGAAAAAAAAAATAAAAAAAAAATAGAGAGATTTTTTGAGATGAAAACACTGCATGGTAAGAATGGCATCATGATCTGTTCATCATGCACAATCATAAAATGAATTGTCTCTAAATAAACCAAGAGCCCATGTTAACACACCTGTATCTTTCCTTGTACTCCAGTGCTGTCCATCCGACTGGCAACGTTCACTGTGTTTCCCCAGATGTCATACTGAGGTCTCCTTGCTCCTATCACCCCTGCAACTACTGGACCCACATTGATACCTAAAGAACAATTGCAGAAACTTAAATATAATGACAAATGAAGCATGTATGCACTGTGTTACCAGCCTGTTGCCAGTGTTATTTGACTCTTTATTGCCTCCAGTGATTGAATATGAGTGTGAACTGCGTCAGTCTTACCTCTTTCCATCTGGGAATACTCTGCCTGAGGTATTACTTTGTTCAACTCTAGTCAAGTTTAAGTTCAAGTTCAAAGTTTATGGTCAATTATTCATACAAAGATCATACAAAGAATCGAAAATGTGTTTCTTACTATCCCATGCACAATAAATAAATAATAAATGGTAAATTTGTGCAAAAGTGCATAAGTGCAAGGCACAAGTCTTCTGGGGGGAGTCAGGGGAGGTCAACTTCCTCTAAACCTAGTGGTAAAATAATAATCAATCATTCAAAAACTTTGAAGTAGTTTGTTTGGGTATATGGGCTCTGATTATATCAACAATATTACTGTGTAACGTTTCTGCCTCCCGTTTGTCCCCATGGAGATGTTATTGCGTTGCATTAGATATATGGTATTATAAGGTCAAGTTACAAGTCAGATCTGTGAAGAGGTGATCCCGCTTATAGGAAGATTTTACATTTTTAAAGTCTTCTCTTAGCACTATATACGCTTATAATTGAAAACATATAAGACAAATAGGTCTAATGCCAATGGAACATTCCAGCGCAGGCTATACAAAAATATTTCATGGAAACAAGAGGTTGGCAACCCTCCACCAGTGTTTTAAATTTCAGTGTGTTTAAAGTCCTTATGTTTTTAGTATAAAATGTAGATCTCCATCATGGCTACAGGAATCTAATAAAAGCCATTAGCATGGTAATGGCACACTTTCTGCTTTTCAGAGAGTAAACACTCTATAATTAAATGCAGACAGCAGACATTGTTCTCATTTTCACCTTATTTGTACTGGAGTTAATTGCATGAAAAAGTATGTGCAGGTCCTTCTTATCTTGCTTGCCCCCCAGAAAAAAATTACAGTATTTTTAATGATTTACATCTGAGTGTCTTTAAATCCTGATATTTTTGAGTATAAAAGGTAGATCTCCATCATGGTTACAGGAATCTAATAAAAGCTGAGGAAAAGTGTCTTTAAATAAACAGAGACCGTGGAGAGAGTGGAGACAGGATGGCACTGTGTACACCAGGCTCTGTTGTGACTGTGCAGGGTTCTCCAGTCACAGGCTCCCCACAGGAAGCCCACACAATGGAGCCCAGAGCCGGGGGTCTGCTGTGACGAGCTTCCTACATGCTCTGCTCTTTTTCTGATGCACTTCCTTCAAACTTACTGGCACTGTGCAGCAATAGGCTCCAGGGCAATAGGGTACCTATAGAGCACTGGGAGCATTATCAGTTGCCATGGCTTTTTTAGCTCAGTAATTAATATATATGTATTTATATAATGTAATAGACTGGCAACCAAAGTACTTTTGAGGTCACTGCTGTTGTTGCATGAATGGAGGCATTATGCACAGGAAGAAAGATCAAAATGGCCTGCACATATTATTTGTTCATGTTATTAACTCCAATACAGATATACTTTAAAAGCTGCTCTTGAGGTGAAAATGAGTCAGATGTTTATACCTCTCCACTCTCTGCATCTTGAGCTCTCTGCAAAACAGAAAGTGAGCAGTTAGCATGCTAATGTTTGTTAGCTCTACCGTGACGGTAAACTCCACTCTGACCTCTCGAAGTTGTGAAAAATCTTTATAAATTCATGGCAGGGAATAATTAGGATGTTCAAACGTTTAAATTGAACTAGTTCAAATCAGGTAGAGCACTTTTAAGTATCAAGAAGCAAGAATAAAGAAATTAAAGGGCCTAAAATGTTAATTTACTGTAGAAGTAACTAGGAGGAAGTAGTTTGTACATTTTTCATCTTACCTCTCCTTTCCGAGGTGAAATGGAAATATGATGTTTGCTAATGCATTGTTGAATATGAGTCACAGGTTGGTGGTTTAATTCCAGCTCCCACTGATGAATGGTGTTGTTGTGTCCATGGGCAAGACACTTAACCTTCCCAGTGTCTGTGTACATTGGTGTATAAGTGTGTGTGTGAAAGGGTGAGTGGTTCCTTGATGTAAAGCACTTTGTTTGTCCTGAAGGAGGAAAAACGCTGTATAAAAATGTGACCATTTACCATTATGTACGTCCACGTGGGGCTGTGTGTTTAGACGGATCTTATCCCTCTCTTACTTTTATTTTACCACATAGACATAAATAAAGTATTTGTAGAATATGGGTGCATTCACTCACCCACTCTCAGCACAAAGTCATTGTAGGACTGGTAGTTGATGGCATCCAGGACGTCAAACATCTCAATGGCAAAGTCAGACACTGTGCATAAATGGGAGGTGATGGACTTCTTAGCCTGTAATAAAAAATAAAAAAAAAGTATATAAATTAAATGTTTGAATTTCAAAATAAAAATAAATAAATAGATAAATCAAGATAATAATAATAATGATAATATTAATGTAATTATACTCTACCACTAAAAGGTTTGGAGACACCATCTCATTCAGTGTTTACTATTTATTTACTATTTTATATACACATAAAAGACACTGACTATATGAACTTAGATATATGTATGATATTATGTAGCTAAGCAAAATAAAAGGTACATAAAGTACTACTAGTAATACTGATAGAAGCCCCCCTATGCATCTTATTTGACTTTTTTCTGTACTAATTCTATATATCTTGCTTCATATATTTGATGTTTAATGTATGTATATATAAAATGTTATAAGCAGTTTAAAAAAACACTATCATAACCTTGCAATATAAACTCAAACTTTAAACCAAACAGTAAGGGCCCAAAGATACCAGCAGTAAAATGGGGAAAATTGATTTGTTATTTGTCTTTTGTTCTTTTGAGGCAGCTTTTATGTTTTTAAATACATTTTCCAGCTTCAGTTGTATGAAGTTTTGCACAGCTTCTTTTGCTAATGGATCCAAATAAATAAATGAGTGCTGGCTCTGTCAACTTAACAGTGTAGGTGTTCCCTCATAGGAGGATTTATAGAAAGAAACTTGCTTAAAGGTCCTATATTACACAAAATGTTCTCATGTGAGCCTTAAGTATCTGGAGCAGTGTTTTGTTTCATTCACACAAGTTTGAGAAACGCTGCCTTATTAAGTTGTCTATATCGCCAAAGCTCAACATTTTCTCTTCCACCCTGTGATGAAGCGGTAGTTTTCAAGTCAACTAATACTTTTTACCTTTAGTTCAGTAAAATTGGGAATTCCAGACCTGAAATGATGTTAATGATCCTAATGAAGGTGAATGATGTTTAAAAACACAGTGGAGCACTTTATCACACAGTTGTTGTTTTTTTTGTTTGTTTTTTTTTGTTTTTTAAGAGAAGAACACAGCCTAAAAATGTATGATTTATGTGTTAAACATGTATAAATGAAACAAAACACATCTCCAAGCTTCGGATGAGTAAACAACATGATAACATAGATCAGAAAATAGGGTAATATGGGCCCTTTAAAAATGTCATCACGCACAAACACTACGTAGAAATGCCAGCCTCATTCTGGATGCTGCTGTGTGCACAAACACACAACACTAAATGCAGTCACTGTGTGTACCTTGGAGGCCGTCGTAGGAACCAGCCCTACTGCAGCCATATAAGTACTGCCAATGGTTTTGATTTTCTCAAGGTCTCTGTAACACTCCTTATCCATGAGCTAGAAACAGAACAGAAAATACAGGCACATTAGCAAAACTCCATGTGTTTTGTAGCTCAGACCATCACAACGACCTGCACACTGGCACTGCTCCTGGGCCACTTAAACTGTTTCGCAGCCCTTATGTTCAGTGTTTAATTGTTGACTACTGCAGCGTTTCCTCTGTGAGCAGTTCTTGGAATGATTTCAGATTAAAAGAAAAATGGAACTGAATTGTATTTGGATATACGTAGGATCTTCTGTGCGTTCATTTTACATCCTTAAGAATAGTTCAGCGGATCATTTTGGCATACATTTGATTAAAAACAAGAGAATGTAGTTGTAATTATTGTAAATGTACTAGTAAACAGTAGCGTTAATACGGGGAGTGTGAGATAATGCTTAGGAGGCACTCAAGACAAAAAGGGTTGAGATTCACTGGAGAGAAAGTAGTAAAAAGAAAGTATTTGACATAGCCATCACGCGGAACTTCAACATAGGTAGATTTAGTTTGTTTATCTAAGCTAAAAGAATTGACAGAAACTGACTTCCAGCGACTTCCAGTTTAAACCTGCAGAGGTGATGGGCCCCACCTTTTCAGTGGAAAATTCTCTGTAGCCATCATCAGATATCCATTTGTGCGAAAACTCCATTATTCTGAGCACTCAAACCTCAAACACAGGACGCCAAACATGCATAATTCAAAAGACTGAAGCTAATAATGAGGGAACACGTTTATAACATAGTTCAAAGCCCATAAAAGTCTATTTGCATGTCCCCGCTCTCAAATGGACTGTTACAACTTGCACAAAGGGCGGGACCAGAACTCTGTAGGGTCTCCCAATGTTCTGAGGTTGCTCTGAATGTGCTTTATAAAACTGACACTGACAATTAAACATACGATTTTAGTCAACGAGTGTGTTGCAACCACATCTAGTTTACAGAAGTTATATTTCGGGACACAAGAACAAAAAAAGATAAATGATTTTTGCGTTAGCTTGTTCGCGTAAATGACTGCTTGCCATTGCTGATTATAGATTGATCCAGCCCAAAAGTCATCTGTAAGTAATTCCTCATTGCAACGAACTTTCCCAACCGCGACCGTAGCTTATTATTATGCATCAATAAACACAGTGTTGAGTCATGCCTATGGTTTTATCTTCATCATCTTCAGATTTATGTTTCCTAAAGGCCCACTAAGTACCCACCTCATCGAAGTCGGCGATGATCTCATTGAGGAGCCTCAGACACTCCACTCCCATGTTGTTCCCATCAAGCTCGATGTAGAAGTCGTTAAAGTTTGCAATGGAGGCGAACAGGACTCCAACCTGTGCATATGACTGGTAGTACAGGTCCTGCATCACAGAGAGGAGACAGCGGACATCAGAGGGAATATTCATGGACTTCCAGCATATTGAACTTGACTTTTTCCCATATTAAAGAGATCGTATCCTGTTACTGTTAATATAAGACACAAGTTACGTTTTGCTTAATAACTGCAGGAAGATTAATCATAATCAAATCAAACTTGCAATTTAAAATGGACACAATCAGTGCAAGGCAAAGGCTGCAATTTTATAAGTCCCGCAATTTTCTCCACAAACCACTAAATATTATGTCTTTTTCTGCATAAAAACTGTTAACCCTACAGCTTACATCTGTACAAACATGTTTTGAAACATGATTCTTGTATCAGTTTGTCAGTTCATGTTTCAGTCTCTTTGTTAAGGCTACTGGACACATTTTAAAAAATCATATTAATAACACAGAAATCACAAACCTGTTGCCAATCGAAAAAATACATTTAGAGTTTTCCCCAAATTGTTGAGTCCTACTTGAAACAAAACAGTTCGATCAATTGAATAATCGCTCAGTGCTCCTGTTGCATCAATCTGAAGCCCACAGAAAGGTTTGGTGGTTTATTTTTGCCATAAGTGAGTAAATAAGAGACATAAAGTGTTAAAAATACCACATTTACTCAATATTTAATTAGTGAATCATAAACCTGCCCTCATAGAACAGGGATTACTTTGGAGATGGGGTGTATCGTCCACATTATTTGATCTCTTGCAGTTGCACTGTGTAACTATTGGAAGGCCGCCATATTTTTTTTTTAGCCTGACCTACACCTCAGTTTTAAATTATATACATCTTTAGAATGCTGTGAAGTCAAGCAAACGCATCCTATTACAAAATGCTAATCTGTTAATCCAACGTAGCCAAAGATCATTAATCAAATGTCAAGATTTGTTTAGGCGTAGATCTGTGCCCAGTTTGAAATATGCAACGTGCAGAGTGCAAGTACATTCATGTAAAAGATAAGATGGTTTCACATAAATTTCTCATTGTTCTGTGTCCTATATTAAATCTCTTTTTAAGAAATGAAATTCCTAGAAAGTCTTTCATAATCCTGTAAAATCTAAATAAAATAGAAGGACTACAGAGAAACCCCCAGTTGCATCGTAAAACCAACAATGAGCATTGATACTGAGAGCTATCAGTGGCCAAGGCATTGTTAGTTGAGCTTTTGATTGGCCCATCAGTTTATCTAACATTTCTAAAGGTCTCTGGGGCAGCTGACAGGGACCCATCTCCAGATCTTGAGTTAGGCTTGCTGACGACAACCTTTGCTGGAAAATTTTGTGCATATTTTGTATTGACAGGTGAGGAAAGTCACTCAGATAGGAGGAGAAACATGCAAACTCTACTGTGAGTTGAGAGGGCTAGTCACAAAATCAAGTGCTGCAGCTCCAGAGGTGTCAAGCAAAATTAAAATAAAAAATGTTTCTTAAACTCTGGAGAACAAATCAAAAATATAGTCCAAATACATAAACAAAGGCACTAAGCCAGTTTGTGTGTAGCAACTGTAAACAAACAAACAACAAAAACAAATGGAGTGTTATAGTGAAAGCTTTGAAATCCCCAAACAGCTTCCTACTGCGTTGTGTTATGAGTACAGTGCAGGGTGAACTTTAGCCCAGAGGAAGCGGTTTCATTCACAGCAGCTCTGGGGGTCAGTCATGTGCCGGAAACACACTGGACGGACTTCCTGCTCGCAGTTAACAAGCTTCAAATTATTCCATTTATTTTTATCATGCAAATGCCACTGCACTATGTTAAAACATTCATGTTATTGTGATTCAGTCCTGTATATGTTCTATTGTAGATTTAGTTTGAATTAATTTGGCCATTTGTTTGATAAATATATGAAAAACAAGAAACACTACAGTGAGAACCAGGTCTGTGAAAGTTGTGGCTTGAGTTGCACTATGAGAAGAGTCCCCGCCAGAGTCATTTTAGGAAGTGAGTGTGCTTTGGAAACATATGAGCCATGTTAAATATATTTTATTGAGATAGTAAATGATAGTGATTTTCATTCCAGCCGCTACCTGTTACAACATCGGCTCACGAGCAGGGATGGGTCGCTGAAGGTGAAAAGGAAACACTTAAACTCAGGTTTCCTCCCATGCTATCAAATGTGCTCAGAACTGTCAGTGCCCACAAGTCATTTTTTAGGACTGTACTTATGACCTTATCACTAAGCAACGATTTGAACACAACTGAGGAAAACAAACATGTAATAACATTTGCGTCATGAATGTTATCATACACTGGAATCTGGATTTTACTATTTCATGTGAAGCTGTAAAAATATTTTCTAATTATGCATTCTTACTATCAACAGTGTCTCTCTTTGCAAATCTGACCTGTAATTAGGCGTAGGCTTGTCTCTATGGAGATGTGTAAGTTAAATGCCACACTGTGGACCATTCCAGACAAAGCAATAAAATGTTCATGTAGATAATCTGGTGGCTGACCCTTCATCAGAAATGTTTAAATTTATAATATTAAGCAAAAGTTATTTATCAATTATCAATAACTATTTACACATTTAGATATTGATATTTTGCAGTGACACCACGCTGGGGGTGTTCTACATCTGCATCTGAGCAGTTACCATGGTGACGTGATGCACACATTAGCAAACGCTGTCAAAAAACCTTTAAGATCGTCTGTAAAATACAACTCTGAAAAAACACAAAACGGATTTAAGTAACACAAAATAACTCAGAACCTGTGATCAGTGTGAGCTCATGGTCCTGTTTGGGTGTTTTTCAACAAAAAGGTAAGTGTGCGTAACGGAAAAAAACGTGGGATAATGCTAGCGATCTTGTGACTATAATTTTATGTGTGACAGCCTTGTTTAACAGCACAAATGATCGCTTCTGTTGTAGTTCCTGCAAAGTCACAACACTGTGTTAAAATAAAGCTTAGATTAAAGGTTAAGACCTGAGACAGAGCAGCCTACAGTTAGTTACAGTCACAGCCCCAGGGAATGTTGGAGACATCAGCTGCAAAAGGATCAATTGGTGTCACATTTTACCAACTAAAATAATAATACGTACTAAAAGAGATGTTAAAAACGATAAAGATGAGGTGTGAATTCATATCAAGACCAGCAGTGTTATTCGATTAGACTTGAGTTTCATTATGACCTAAATATTCACTTAGCAAGGTGAGCTATGTCTGTTTGAACACCCAATCTGCACAAAGAGCACCTTGTGTGCGCCTAATGGAGTGGAGAGAGGGGGGCTGAAGGGGCTGATTATCTGAAGCACATTTCTTTAAAAGCCAGTGCAGTTTGGACCTGCTTCCAGCGTACACACTGACGCACTGTAGATTGACACGGGACAGGTCTGATCTTGCTGTGGAAATGCTCACCATGTTCCTGGGGTTGGACATGAGAAAGTGCTGGGCCACATGCGCAGGCAGCAGGTTAAACAGGATCCTCTTGTTGTCGAGCTTCACCTTCTCCATATCATCTCTCTCCTCCTCCGCCTACAACGAACGCACAAACACGCACACGCACACGCACACGCACACACACACACACACACACACACACACACAAGAGGCAGTTCAAAAAGATGCTCAAACCCAGCTGTAATGTCTAATTTCTGCCACTAGAGGGAGGTAAAGTTTTGCTAACTGGGATACTGCTGGAAATAGAAACACACATATTGTCATGATGCATTGTGACAGAAGCTAACCAATCACACTTCAGGAGAAAATGTGCAGTGAATATTTTTGGAAACGCAACAATGCAGTTCAAACGACACTCCCAGGTTTCCAAAAAAAAAAAAGAAAATCTCTTTGCAGAAAAAAAAATCTGGAGTTTTGAGAAAAGGCTGCTGTTAGTTAAAAATAAATAGCCATCGTATTTCACCATCTTTTAATAATTTATGGTGGCACAAAAGCACAATGCTAGAGCCAAGTCTATTCAGTTGAAGTGGACATTCGTCAGTGTTTTCAAGAGAGACAAATAGAAATCTTATATTATTTGGTGTTGAAAATGCATTTTTTCATGGATATAATCAATTATTACTGCTCATTGAATAGAGATGGGAGAATGTAGTCACACCTTATTGGATTTTAAGTTAGCCTAGCGTGTAAACCAATAGAGTTTTTATGATTAAAGATTGAGTGTTCAGTCTGTGTTGTGTGATAAAAGTGGACCGAAGGGTGTGTGGTGGGAGGTTTTTATTATTTTTTTTGTCTTTTTTTCTTTGTTTTGTTTTGTATTATTTCAAAATTGTAAAGTAAATACATAAAAACACTATATAGAAGTGTTTACTGGTAGTGACCCTGCATCTTATGAGGTTATGCATGGTTATTTTGTTGATTTTTTATTTAATTTTATTGTTGCAAATGCATTTTTATGAACACTTGGCACAGCACACCAAGAACGTTAAGTTTTCAAAGTGAGCTCTAAGTGAGATTTATATTTTTGTTAGCGCTCTTGCGGAATTGTAATCAAGTCGTGTTGCTATTTACACACAACTGCATCTCCAGAGCAGCCAGAACCCAGTGGTAGTTCTTTGTTATTGTGTAATTGAGAGTTTCCTAAAAATAACACCTGACACGTTTGAGGCACCTTATGCCTAGGTTAACTCAGACATGAGACCCGTGTTTCTATGGCAACACTATGTCACTTGTGAACCAACAATAGGCAACAAAACAGCAAAACGGTTTGTAGCTTTTGCGCGAGAATCTTTCATTATTTTAAGATGATCTGTCGTCAATTTGTAAAAAAATATTAATAAAAATGTGCACATGTGATAGTGAAGCTCCAGCAACAAGGCATAATAAACCAACATACTTAAAGGTACATTGTGTAACTTTTCTGGAGAGGGTCGATCACCTGCTTGTTTCTATGGAGATATCCTATGTTATTCTATTACAGGTGGTTTTATGGCTCAAAAACATTTATAAAAACATTCTGACTGCGAGGTTGCTTCTCCACAGATCTGATCTGTAACTTTGATCTGTCTGATTTGTTCACCATAAAGATAGAAACGTTCAATAACCAAACTGTGAACCATTCAAAGAAATAACATCTCCACAGAAAAAAGCGTTAGACAGAAGCTCCACTAAAAAGTTACACAATGCACCTTTAAGACCTTGTGTAAGGACCAGAGTAAAACACATAAATAAAATAGCCTGGTTAGGGTAAAAAGCCAAACAACATGTAAATTACTGCATTACCAGAAGCAAATAAAATGCTTCTTCAGTGTTTTTTAACCAATGAGATACACCACAGAGTTCATAAAATTCACATATTAAGCTAAATTTGATTGTCACGTATAAATGCAATCAATTATATACTTTATATGTCCTTATTTGTTTTTGTAACGCATAATCAATTCATTACAAATAATTTCTAAATGTTTTCGGGAATGTTTAGTGAAGACAAAATGCACCCATCTATATGGTTATCGACGTAACAGAAGTTGCTTTCTGTCATTTTAGTTTTTTGTGTTGTTTTTTTTTTTTTTTTTTGCTTATGGGCCCCAAGCTGTAGTCATGGGCCCCAAGCTGTAGTTTTGTGTATAGTTTTGTGTATAGTTTTGTCAAATCTATCTTTTAAGTTAAAGCTCCACTGAAATGAAAGCATATTTTTCTTTTCATGTTGGATGTTTTATTGCACTTACTTACTATGAGAGGGTTTGCATTTCCACAAACCAGACTATAACTTGGCCTCCACCTCCACAAGCTCAATATTGCACAGCTAATTCTTACTCTCTATGAAACCGCTAAAAATCTGGGTTTAAGTTGCTTGTACAAGTACAAGTCCATACCTGAGTAGCCCAAAGATAGTCAAGCCGCAGTTTGAGATCGAGTTGTCGAGAATGAAGAGCCAAAGCCCCGGCAAACAACATGACCGCCAACACTGGGTCATAACCGCGCGTGTGCAGAAATCCTCCTCTGAAACACACAACCAAATGGGATCTATTTATGCCCCGTGCACCAGGATTTGCCAAATTAAACACGGGCTCGGCTTACCCCACTGCTTGCCGGTAGCCGCTGGTCTCCATGACAACAGAGTAGATGACAGAGAGGATGAAGAGCAGCAGGATCTTGGGGAGCGAGGAGACACGGAGGTAGGGTACGATGGTGAGGGTGCCGGCCACGCAGGACAGCAGAGCGTAAGCCATGTTGGGACAGTTCTTACCCCCCGCGGTGGCGTTAGCAGGCCCCGTCCCAAGTGTGTGTGCACGGATAAGCTCCACCGTGCGGCTGGAGTTTACGCCCACCACCCCTCTGCCCCAAGGAACACATCCTGCCTGAGAAGGAACCATCCAATCAGTGGTGGAATGCAACCAAGTAAAAGTAGTAAAGTACAGTACTTAAGACATTAATTAGCTAATTAGGTATCTAGGTGCTTTACTTAAATTTTACATTTTAAAGTGGATATTTTATACTTTTTTTTTTCAACTCCACTACATTTTTGAAGTAGAACAAAAAGTAAAAGTGTTTTTTTATTATTGTGTGAGACCTGTTGAAAAGGCGGCAAAAACAATAATATACAAATAAAAACTAGAAACAACAACAAAACTCCATTGTTACAGATATTTCCATTTTGAGAAATTATAAAAGTCTTTTTCTTTTTGTTACCATCTTCTGTAGGTATTATCAATTAATACAGTTTTAGCCAGTTTAATAAAGGAGAGTTTGATTCATATTTTCATTATACTAGTCTACTATACAAAAAAAAACTAGCCTCTAATGAGATTTTCAAATGGCACATATCTGTTTTTGCAAATGATCTCTTCAGATATTAATGAGGTAGTTATGTGTGTCCTCTTGGTGATATACATTGTCTTTTTGTTTCTATTAACAGATGACAGGCCTAGTTTTTGTTACTGTTTGGTCCCTGAAGTCTTGGTTCCAGTGGAAAAGAAGGGCCAAGTGGTGGTGGGGGAATGAGAGGTTCAGCTGTGTTTGGCCACTAGGATGACAGAGCACTGCTGTGTCCTTGAGAAAGGCGTCTAGAGACTGACCCAAAATAACAGGATTGAGGATTTAAAAGATTTGTATTATGCAATTTTTTCCTTATCAAAAATATACCTGGAGTTGTGTAATTGCCAAACTCTACTGAAGAAAAGGTAAACGGTACTACCACTAAATGACATCACAAGGTGAAACAGAGTATTTTGGAGATATAGACAGACTAATAATAAAAACACAATGCCAGGACTGTGAAGAGGTAACAACAGTATAACATGACTAAAACTCTCAAGAATCAATTTTCTGTAATATATGTAATACAAGACATGTTATTATTATAGTATAATATTATTGTCTTTGGTAAAACTCTATGGTGCATAGGCATTTGTTTAGAATAAAATGCTAAAGTGGTAGTACTAGTACAATACCATCATATTTCTTTGTTTCAAAATGTACAAACATAACTTACTCAAACTATAATTAAGTGACTTACCCTATGCATCTCGTGTCACTGTCAGTGGAGCCTGTGACTCATGATGAACATATTGTCTGCAGCATATTGTCCATTAGAGTCTCAGCCTGACACAAAGTGATTTGGTTTAAAATATTTTAATGGGTATTTTACACTTGAACAGTAAATGCTTTATTCTGTGGAGACTCAGCAGTACCATCTGCCGCTCTGCCAGGCTTCGCCCAGCAAACCAATGCCCCACACAAACACTGCCTAAGTCTGTGGGATTAGCAGCCCAATGATGACAGTGTACTTTTCCATGGCAGAAACTTATTCAGACAGTGCTCACAATGTTATTATTATTATCATAAAATGGAGAATTATTGCAACTTCCACAATTGCACAACTGCAGTGACAGTGACAATGAAGTCTAATGGAAAAGTGGCTGCATCCAATAATCATTTGGAATGTTGAGTTTTTAATCTGTTTAACCAACAAATGGTTGATATTGGCTCTAAAATGATAGAATATATGTAAACATTATGTCTCTTATTAACCACAATGTTGAGATAAATCAGCTTTTTAACAGAAACTACAGAACATATTGTCATTGTGTTTTTATCTTCTGAGAAGTGGTTATGTTGCAGAGTTTGTTCCCTGCATGTATCCCACCCTCAAAGTCTTAATTATTCAAATAATTAAACATAATAACCTAAAAAATACAGGGATGCTGTGGAGATATTGGGTAATTGAAAATACCAATTTTCTGGGCACTCAAGACTCATTAATGACCTTACAGAATAGTTCAAACATGCAGAAATCATGAATCAATTTACAATTTATTTTACATATGTTTTCTTTAAAGGTCCTATATTATACAAGATTTAGTCTTGTGAGCTTTAAGCCATGTTATAATGTAGTTACCTCCTTAAAAACATACCAACCTTGTATTTGTTCACACATTTTGTAATCCTGCGTTATTAGTTTGCCTTCATCCAGTGAGCGCTTTCTGTTTGCGAGAATAATTCCACCTAAATATACAGGGTTTGTGTGTAAAACGTGTGAACAAAACAAAACGCAACTCCAGGTATAAGACAGCTCAGAAAATTGTGTAATATGGGCCCTTTAAATCCTAGTACAGATTGCTGATGGTGCTGCAGTATTCACTCACCACACTGGCCTGAGAAACGGAGAAGGTGAGCAGGACGAGGAAGATGCAGAGCACAGTTCGGATCTGGATGGTGAGGCAGCCCGGGTGGCACTGAAACCACAGACACAGCAGCAGAGGGGGGCGTATGAGGGGGGCCGAGAAGGGATATGAGGGGGATACTGGGGAGTATGGATGGTAATACAGTCAATGAATGAGGCACCTATTTATTTGTAGCAGCCTGCCATCGCTGTGGACACATCATTAGCCACTGGATGTAAATTAAACATGCTGTCTTGTAATGTGCGCATCTGCTACAGGAGACTCTGATGACTGTTCAATGTAGCGTGAACTAGCGGCAGCAGAGATAGGCTGTGTTTAGTTACAGTAATCCTTCAGTGCTAATTATAATGAAATATAAGCTTCAAGACAGGAGTAGTGGATAATATGATTTTTCAAGTTTTGGCATAAGTTAGTTGCCATATTCATAGTCAGATGCAAGTCAGGTTTATTACTGCTTTTTATTACCAGGGCCCCTCATAAAACCATCCAATCAGAACCTGTTATGTAAAGTAGCGTGAGATAAATGTGATGTTAGCTTTGTCCATCTGGTTCAATATTTTTCCAATTGCCAGTTTAGGTGTAACTTTTCCGGTGGCGTTTGCACCAAATGTTGTCTCAGTTAAGATGTTATTGCTTTGCCTAGAATGTTCCACAGTATGGCATTCAGCTTATTTATCTCCATGCACAAAAAACAAGTCAGGATGCATGTTTTCTTCAGGTATTAAAATAAAAAATACAAGTAATTAAACAAATACTTGGCCTAATATGGAACATTCCCGGAAAAGCAACACTATATCCATGGGGACAAGCAGCCCTCAACCAGAAAAGTTACATAGTGCACTTTTATTTGTTTGGTTAGATATACTTTGCATCATTCTGACATAAATGAAAACAACAGTTCTGATTTTAGAGCTTTATATTTCCTGTCATTGTCGTACCTGCTCCGTGTAAGAGCATCCTACCTGAATCTTGGTGAGGTGTAGATACATGACGCAGGCCACATGGAAACAGACACACAGCACGAGCAGCAGCAGCACCAGCATCCCCCTGTGCACAGAGCAGGAGCGTAGGGTCAGAGGTCAGAGGGCTCCACGACACTCACAGCACCTCTTCAACTTAACAGGGTTCATATAAATCAAAACATTCCTTAGTGATACTTTGAACTTTGAACTTGACACGTAAAAGCACTACTGTATTTTTCGGGCTATAAAGTGCAGCAGATTATAAGGCGCAGTATCAAATAATATGTCAGTTGTGTCATTGTCCACACATAAGGAGCATCGGATTATAAGGCGCAATAAGCAAAATAAAACGCGTGTCGGATAAATCAAACTTTATTCAGGTCATTTACAATAACTCTCAGTTGTAGCTAACACAAAAATACAAGTTTAACAGTTGAGTGATTTGGGCATCAAACATGCCCGGATCCCTCTCAACATTGTTCAGTTTTAACACAAAAATACAAAACCTGAAATCTGCATGGTGCATGTCTCTTAACAGGTGCATTTTGGGTCCTTGTACAGCACACGGCAGAACTACCGGTATGTTGCACAGTCGCCCTATATGTCGCCAACATATTACTCCTCCTGACTCGCCCACTAATACCATATTAGACTAATGTTACAACATAAAATCGGTTGGAGGTTAAACACAACCAAAGGTCATACATAAGGCCACTGGATTATAAAGCCACTGTTGATTTTTGAGAAAATGTAATGATTTGATGCGCCTTATAGTCCGGAAAATACGGATACTCAAATTACACTTAATATGAGCTTTATTTTAACACAGTCTGACCAGAAACAGCTGACTTAGTTGGAACTCACACATAAAATTGCAATCACTTAGCGCTATCCAAGGGTTTTTCAGTTGTCATTCTCACCTTTTTTGTTGAAAATCAAACACCATGGACCATGAACGTGTGTGCTGCTCTTTTTTTTATCAGTATTTGCTTAAGTGTGCACTGAGCATTCCAATAGAGATACATGTATAACACCCCTCCAGGATGCCACTGGAAAGTATTGGTGATTTAAAATTGAACTGGCAGACGGGTCAGAATTACATATTGCAATTTGCTGTTAAACTGTCAGATTGCAGATTTGTTGAGCTGCTTTATATCTCTGTAATTACTGGGCTTAATAATATGAAACAAAACTGGCACAAAGTCAAAAATCTTCTCTGTCAGTATAAATAAACAGCAAAAAGTGGTGCTATTACGCAAAAGTTTCCAATTAAAAGGACTTAGAGCTTTAAGAATAATGTAGTAAATTTGTGAACTCTGTCTTTAATTAATAGTGATACGATTCAATATTTGTGTTTATTCTATATTTCAAAGTTTGTCTCAAAATCAGTGAGTTCCCCATAAGAGCCACATAGGCCACTGACCTCCATGTGAAATCCTGACACAATCAAATCATCCTATTGTCTCTTTACACTTTTCTTTGGTACAATCAGTCACGTTACAAAGCAGGAAGCAGCGGGCGGTGCGGACTTACTGTGGGATCATTAGCAGATAGATAAGGCCAAAGAGAGCGGCGAGGATCAGCGACAGGGCCACGGCGCTGATGTAATGGTCATCGTAAACCTGGTGATACTGAAAAAAAAACAAACAAAAAAAAACGTATATACTGTATATTGAGAGATATTTAAAGGGCCCATACTAAGATATTTCTGTTATACTGTATGTTATAATGTTGTTTCCCCATCAAACCATATACGGAGTTGTGTTTTGTTTGGTTCACACATGTTTAACACATGTTTTCCACCTCGTGATGTCATGTGCTAATACAAGAAGTGCTCCCATGTGTTGCATTAGGATTATTTCACATCTGGAATTGCCCATCTTCGCTTTACTAAAGGTAAAATTGTAGCTGTTAACTGAAATTACCACTGCACGACGTCACAAGGTTTAACGGAGCATTTTGAGCGAATGAAACAGAACAAAACTCAACAAAACATTAATAAAGTCACAAATTAGATATGATATTCTGTGTGGTTGTTCCTGTTTGTTCTTTTAGTTATATCCCAGATTATTAGACATTTAAAAGCTTACGTTTTAGAATAGAAATAAAACTTGTAAGTGTGTGACAGGAGGATTTACAGTGATTACTTGCACTTGCCTTTTTGTTACCTTTGTTTACCCTGGAAAATCTGACATACACTTCTCTTTTACAAGCGAGTTCTGCTCATAAAAGTTTTATTGCACTAGATGCATTTTTTAAAAAGGAGGGCTAACATCTAGTGGCCATATACAAGCTTATTCAGAGGTGCTGTAGGCTCACCTGGAAAATGTGAAAAGCAGAAGAACTTATTCCTTACATTCTTATGCATTCCTAACATCCTAATTATTTATCAATGAGTTTACAAGCATGATTCATAACTCAGAAGTCAGAGCCTCACATCACTGCTAACAACAAGAAGCTGGGTAAAGCATTGACTTGCAAATAAGGGTTCAGTCAATATTAAATTCGGACATAAAAATTGATGATATTTACTGTTCGCAGTTGGTTCAGAAAGTCTCAATGTTTGAACTTTTATTTGCACAACTTGAGAGATAAATAACAGCGACATCAGTCACTTTATTTCCCTATAAAGGAAATAAATGCTGTTATCAGTCTCTGCACTGGTATTGGTTTATATCTGCTGAGACTTAAAGTTATGGTATTGTAAATGGTATCATTACTGAAAAAGCTAAATCAGTGCATCTCTATTTCCTGGTTCCCTGCCTATAAAATAGTTAAATAAAAATCCCTGCACCAATCTCCCCTGTAACAGATGAAATGCAATAAAAAGATTCAAAATTACCTCACAAGTGAGTCAATTGAATCTCCTGAGCTGGTATTATAAAGAGGCTGATTGCTTTTAAAGTGAGTCATCCTGGCACAAAACTAGAGGATCAATATTTTTAATTATTTGCTTCTGTGGATGAAAATCAAATTAATTCTTCAAGTACAGATGTCTCAGTGATTACATTTCAATGCAGGTACCGGCTTAACTTATCTTGCCGCTTGAACTAAACGCGGCATTGCTGAAGACCAGGTTGATCCATAGAAAACACATCCACTTAAAGGTGCACTATGTAACATTTCTTAAGCCATGTTAGAATGCTGGGATACCTGGGATTATGTTTTATTTCATTCACACGTTTGAGTAACCCTTTATTATTAATCTGTCTACATCTCCAATGCTCTGTTCCACTTTGTGATGCAATGAAGCGTTAGTTTCCAAGTTAACAACTCCCTTTTGTTTGATAGAGATTGGTAAAGATCTGAAATCATCCAAATGATTAAAGTGAAGGTGTATGGAGTTTAAAAACACAGTGGAGCACTACCTGTACATGACAAGGTGTAACAGAGTGTTTTTGGTTTGAGGGAACAACTCAGCCTAAATATGCAGGGTTTGTGCATAAAACATGCATGAATGAAACAAAACACAAGTCTAGGTATGTTTTTTGATGAGGAAACAATGTTACAAAATGGATCAGAAAAGCCCTTTAAACTTGCTTTTTATCTCAATTAAAGCCATACACTGGAACATTCCTGGCAATAATATCTCAGTGGAGACAGGCCGGCACGTACCCCCGACCCGAAAAGTTCCACAGTGCGTCTTTAACCCATCATTTTGAATCATCCTTGGAACACACATCCGCTCGCTCAAACTCTTGGCTGCTGCGCCTCCTTCATTGCTCCAGCCCACGCGTACATAGGAGGAAGATATCACGTTCAGACATTCCCAAATCATTATCCGTGCCCCCTCCTGAGCCGGTGGGTGGATTCCTCTGGCTCATAGACAAGCACATCACAGACCAGGCGTGGGAGCGTGGGAGAGCGCGGAGAATGGGTCGCGCTCGTAGGGTGTAGTAGAAGAAGTCACGAAGCATGGATCCCTTTTGTTTAATGAGGGAGGCCTTCGTGTGGGCTACAATCACACTCTGTTTTAGTAAGCTACTGTACATGACCTGCGTGACCACAGGCTGAGTAGACCTTTTGTGGTCCGGGCATCTTTTTTATTTAATCTCTGTTTTCTGTTTAGTGGGAGTTTCATAGTTGTTCTTGCTTATTTTGCCCTGTATAGTTTATATAAAGGCACTAGTGTTCTGCTCAAAACTTTTTTTTTGTCTGTAGCCTGCAATCGCAATGTTTTCTATTCCAAGCTAAAATGTAGTCCTTATAGAGCAGAATAAATAGGGAAGATTCAGCTAAAGCTAAGTAAACTGATGTGTAAAGCGAGTTTAAGCAATTACATTAATTATGTCACTTTCCGCAGATCTGCCACCTACTTGTTTCCATGGAGATGTTATAGCTATTAAAGCAATAAACAGTGGACTCGCCTCTCCACAGATATGACCTGTAGCTTTAGCTAATAGTAACACCTTGTCTCCATGGAGTTACAGATAAGTTTAATGCCATAGCACGGAACATACCAGACAAAGGAATAGAATCTCCATGGATACAAGCAAGTGGTGAATTACTTGTACTGACACTGATTTTATGACTGCGTCTGGGCCACTGTTGAGTAGCTAAGACAGTGATAGTGGTGCTTTTTGATAGTATTAAAGTAAAGCAACAGTTGAAGTTGAATTGTGTAACTTTGCTGGTCCGTCAGAAGCTTTTCTTCATGTATAAATGTTATTGGTTTGTCTGGAATGTTATCATAACCAGACTGAACAATTGTAGACCAAGTTACAGGTCAGGTCTGTGGAGAGGCAACTCCATTCACAGTCAGAATGCCTGTTTTTCTAGGTTTTTTGAGCTGTAAACCCACCTGTAATTAAATAAATGTGAATAGAGCTGTTTAATGTCACAGTGTGGAATATTCCAGGCAGAGACATGTCCAAACAAGCAGGTGTCAGAACCTCCGCTAGAAAAGTTTAACAATGCACCTTTGCACCAGTTGCTCAGGTGTGTGCTCTCACCCGCCGCTCCCGGTCTCTGCTCCTGTAGCACAGCGTGAGGAAGTTGAGGTCAGATGTTTCGGACTCGGTTTGGCGAGCTTCGATGAGCCGCCCGATGTAGCGGTTGACGCGTGTTCCCGGGGAGTGCTGCACCGCCGTGGCTGAAAACGAGGTCCTGCTCCTCAGTTTCTCTGACGCTGTCCGCAGGGCCCTCCTCTGTCAGACAGCACAAAGACAACACAATCTGTCTCAGCAGAGGCGCTGTGTACAGCCCACTGAGGCCCAGCGTGAGTGTGTGTGTGGGCTGTGGGCAAACGCATCGTCATATGGCCTTAAAGGACTTCACAGACAGCCTGGAAACAGGAGGTGGAACTTGGGTGAGACGGTAAGAACCAGGATACCTAAAGAGCTTTGGTTTATAAGTTACTGAATTAACTTTTAATTATATCCAGTTTACCATTTAGTTATTGTGTTGATACTTTACAGTGACATCAAGGTGGAGGGGTTTTACATGTATGTCTATGGTGGAATGTTCAGCAGTTACCACACTCTAAGAAATGAAACACTGGGGATGTTCAAATTACAACAAACATCTGGTTTGTTTTTATGTAGAAATGTTCTTTCCTATATTTAAGTAGGAATGTTTTGTTTTATTTAAGTAATAACATAAAGTTTTAAACGATATAACACTATCATGTACATAAAATTAACAATGTTGCTTTATCATAATGCAAAAACTTCGTGCACAACACGTAAAATTCTTGCACATGCGCAGTTCCGCACTTCAACGTCACGTGCAGAGACTTGGCGCTTGAGCTGTTCAGATTTCCGGTGCTTTTGTGGACAATCCACGACTAAACTTTGCTGTGACTTGGCAAAATGTTGTCTGATAATTGACATTTAAGTAATTTTGCCCAGCTCAGAGCATTACTAGTTTTTTTACAATTGGCTTGTTTTGGTCAC
>KN492868.1:2124-13136 GCA_000787155.1 Scartelaos histophorus
TGTGAACAGTAAAATGATTTCTTTAAAGGTCCTTTATTAAGCAAAATTGTCACTTGAGCTTTATTTAAGACATGTTATAAGGTTGTTACCTCACCAAAAACATACCTGGAGTTGCGTTGTTTCATTTACACATGTTTAAGTAACCCTTTATTATTAGTCTGTCTACATCTCCAAAGCTCAAAATGCTCTGTTCCACCTTATGATGTCACGAAGCAGTAGTATTTAAGTTAACAGCTACATTTTACATTTTGTTTAGTAGACTTTTGCAATGACAGAGCTGATGTACAGGGTTTGTGTTTTAAACGTGTGAATGAAACAAACTCCAGGTATGTTTTCGATGAGGAAAGCATTATTAGAAATCAGAAAATGGCATAATATAGGCTCTTGTTTGTCCCTGATGTTTTCTCACTGTGCTCAGCAAATTTCACACATGTAGTTATTCACCAGTCACTTTCCAGACACATCTTCCTGACTCATAATTTCTGACATTTAGTAGCTATAACTTATTAGTCATAAGAGAAGCCAATGTGCTCCTCTTCTGTTTCCTTTCAGCTGCATAGTCTGTAACAGTGGTTCTCAAACTGTGGATTTAGTCTACTTTTCTAACCTCCTTTGGTTTAGATCTTGTTGGGAACTACTATACATTTTTTCCATAGATTTCTTTAATAATAAAATATAAATATATTTGTGCCGCTATAATCTTATCAATTATTGCTATCTTATCAATTATACAGTGTGTAGAGTATAGATGTCACTTTCTGCCTATATTTAATCTCTAAGCATTTGTTTCTTTTTCTTTTTCTTTTTTTACCAGTTTAGTGTCTTTTAAAAGTCAATGATGATACACTAACACAGTCTCATTTTGGTATAATTTAGTCCAGGTTGTTTTTAGACTAAAGGAAGAGAATTTTAGACTCTGGGAGGCCACTATAGTCTCCTGTAGTAATGGGAAACACTGCTATATATAGGATGTGTAATCCTGATGCTTAAAATTGTTAGCTTGCAGCGTTGTCAGAAGTATCAAAAATCAGACAGTAATCGTTACTAAAACTAGTATCAAAATGAGATACTCATTTGAGCAAGTATCGATCACCTTCACAGGACAGAAATAAACCTTTTGCTGATTAGCTAAATCATCTTGAGCTGCATCAGAGCAAGTATAAGATCATAGACTAGTATACACCATGGGTCACTATGGAATATTATGGTCCATCAAAGAATGTTAAAAAAATAAAGTTTCAGATGAGCTTCATTAGAACCGTGCATTAAGTTTTAGCATTCAAAAGATGAATAATAATGATGGAAAAAAGGAGATGTTTTAGATGTTGCTCTAGTCAAATGAAGTTTCCTGGAAAAGGACTAATTTTGCTTTGCATTGTAATTTTTTATGAACATCATGGACTTTCTAAGCAACTTTTATGGATTTTCTAAGTAATTTTTAAGTTGTGAGTTCAGTTTGTGTTTGCAGAATAAAATGACAAATTATTTGAATATGCCTTATTTATTTGGTTTACTATGTTATAGTATAGAGCAAACCTCAGGTGTCTTGAGCAACCTCTAAATATTAACTTACATAAACTTTGGACCCAAATATTTTGGCCAGATATGGAACCAAATACAGGATTCTAATCTAGAGAATCTAAAAATAAATTTTTTGGACCACCCTAATGGAACATACCTGAATTACTGAGGGATTACATAATGGGATCCACATGGTAATATAAAAGAAATAAAAGAAAGTATATTCAAAATCACATTCTATTGTCTATTTAATGCTTTTTAAAATTATTATTATGATGTCAAAATCAGTATACCCTAGCTTGATCGACACCTATCTGGAAGTGCTGTCAACTTGGACACCGTTGTTGTCTAGTACAGAAGTCAGGTGCCTTGTTTCTTTTATATATTTAGATGAACATTGTGATTTCAAATGAAGAGATTATAATACATTGCAAGCTCAAGTACAGTCTTCTTTAATGTCTTCTGTTTTTTCCTTGTTTCATGTTTTGCAGCCTCCTCCAGCAGCTCCTCTCCTAGTGAGTTGAGTGAGGCCCCTGTGTCTGACGGCTCATCCCAGGCCTCAGATCAGCAGGATGAGGCTGGAGCAAGAGCAGGAGCAGGTGCAGGAGCTGGAGCAGTAGCCAGACCAGGAGCTGGAGCAGCTTCTGCACAGCCCACAGCCGCTAACCCCAAACCAGGGCCCTCTGCTGCTGCCTCCTCTGCCACCGGTGTCCCAAGAGCCCCTGTCAACAATGGGCCTTTGCCACCAGGGTAAACAGTGTCTCCTTAATACTAGAGTCTAGAGCTGGGGAAAGAATTATGCATGGTTTTAAGTGAAAGATTAAAAGGAGAAAACATGCATAGTTTTCTAGTAGAAGGTCCAGCATCTGCTTGTCTTCATCAAGTTATTCCACAGCATTGCATTAAATTTATCTATCACTGTATCTCCATAAAGACAAGTATATGACACCACCAGGCCAAGTTACAGGCCAGATCTGTGGAGAGGAAGCCTAGTCACAGTACAGATGCCTGCTTTCAAAAATATTATCATTATCTGCAATAAAATCACCTGTAATTTAATAAATGCAAGAAATAGATGACTTAAATCCCATAGCTATAGCATTTTCATGAGACAAATAAGTGGCGAAAAGTTACACATTGCATATTTAAGTAAATAAGTGCCTAAATTACTTGTCTTGATTATCTAAAATGAAAAGCCAATGGAATAACAATAACATCAGCAGTGGACTCACTCTTCCACTGCTTCATTTTTATGTTCTAAATCTGTGTTACACATTACGCCATTTCGTTACAAATAGAAAAGTACACTGCTTGTTAGCTTGATCCCCTAGGCTTTTTATGCATTTATAACATCTCACGATATATAGGTATGTCAATGCAAAATATTGTAGTAGAAAAAAATGCCAAATAAGGCAAATATTTGTGCATCCAAGCATCTGACATGCTGTAGTTCTGGTTTTCAAATTTGAATTCTGCTCCCAAGACAGTAAATCTTTTAATGTGATTTAGAAATTATACTTGGCAGCTGTTATATTGCCTAAAGAATGAAAATGAAACATCTTAATTTGAATATAGCAGTGATATTTAATTGAGTAATGTTTACTTGACTGAGCTTGTTTTCTCCTTTGGATGGTGTTTGCAGGTGGGAGCAGAGAGTGGATCAAAATGGCCGTGTGTACTATGTGGATCACATAGAGAAAAGGACCACATGGGACAGGCCGGAGCCTTTGCCTTCAGGGTACAAACATTAATTACATGCTTCATCAATATACTTTTCATGACTGCTCCATCTAATTACACCAAAATCTCCAGCGTAATGATGATGTCCATGTTAATCCTGCAGGTGGGAGCGCAGAGTGGACCCCATGCAGAGGGTGTACTATGTGGACCACATCACCCGCACCACCACATGGCAGAGGCCCACTGTGGAGTCAGTCAGAAACTATGAGGAGTGGCAGCACCAGCGCAGCCAACTGCAGGGAGCCATGCAGCAATTCAACCAGAGGTTCATCTACGGGGTAAACAAAGACTGTTTTAAAATGCATATTTCTCATTGATCTTTCTTAATTCAACAACTGCATTTATTTTATTTAGTTCCAAGACCAGATTGCTGCGGCAGCTAGCAAACAAGAGTTTGATCCCCTTGGACCTCTACCCCACGGCTGGGGTAACTATGAGCAAAATAGTTTTATTTATGGTTAGAAAAAAAAAAAGTTTTTGAAAACTGTACTGAATGAAAAGACTTTGTTTTTTCAGAGAAGCGAACCGACTCCAATGGTAGAGTGTATTTTGTTCATCACCCAACTCGGTCAACACAATGGGAGGATCCCAGGACACAAGGGTGAATATCTCTGCAACTGATTTCACTATTTTTAAACAAATGAACATTGTGGGGTCTCATGTCCACTATGTGGCGCTGTTGTGTTGCTCAGGCTGCTGAATGACAAGCCTTTGCCGGAGGGATGGGAAATGAGGTTCACTGTGGAAGGAATTCCCTACTTCGTCGACCACAACCGACGAACCACCACCTACATAGACCCACGCACTGGAAAATCATCACTGTGGGTCTATTTTACAAAAATTATCATATAAAAAATGTGATTGTATAAACAATTATTATTTACTTATTTTGACATTTGTCTATTTTTACTTCCACAGAGAAAATGGACCACAGATAACTTATGTCAGGGATTTCAAAGCCAAAGTGCAGTATTTCAGGTTTTGGTGTCAGGTAAGTGCTTATTGTGTAGCTCAATCATTTTTTTGTCATCTCATATAACAATATCAATATTCCTCTTTTCTCTACAGCAATTATCAATGCCACAGCACATAAAGATCACTGTGACCCGTAAAACATTATTTGAAGATTCATTTCAACAGGTAATTACATAGATTTCATGTATTTTAACCAGTAAAATGCAGCTTTCACTGATTGTTTTGTTTTCAAGATCATGAGCTTCCATCCTCAAGACCTAAGGCGAAGGCTGTGGATCATTTTCCCTGGAGAAGAGGGTTTGGACTATGGGGGAGTAGCCAGGTACAATCTATATAGTAAATAATAAATAATTACACGTTCTCTTTATTTGTGAATCATAAGGTGTGTCTGTACCTTTTTGACACCACCCTGATGCCACATCTTTTGTTTGTTTTTTTCTCTGTAAATTAACTGCACTTCCAAAACCAGAAATGCTGCTTTCTCTAAACGCAATGTTTACTTTCTAGGGAATGGTTCTTTCTACTGTCTCACGAAGTTCTGAATCCTATGTACTGTTTATTTGAGTACGCTGGCAAAGACAACTACTGCCTACAGATAAACCCCGCCTCCTACATCAATCCAGATCACCTCAAGTACTTCAAGTTCATTGGGCGTTTTATTGCTATGGTAACGGCAACACATGTCTCCATCACAATTAGTAACCAGTATATCTCATATGTAGATGATAAAGTAACTAGTGGAAAAAATATTTGCGCCAGCACTGACATATTCTGGATTGCCGTCATTTGAAACAAGTGGAAAAGGAACCGTTAAACCAATCAACATACAGTTTTAAAGGCGCACTGCGTAACCTTTCTGTTGAAAGTATGTTGCCATAGGGAAGCTATTACTTTGCCTCTTCCCAGTAATGTATCAGTGGAGATGCAGCTCGCTTTGGAAAGACTTGCAGAAGTATTCAACGTTTTCTTTTTTAGAAAGACCTGTTATTACATTGAATGCAAAATTGGTATGTTTAATGCTTTACTGTGGAACATCTCGGGCAAAGTGACAACATCTCCATGGAAACAAGCAGGTGGCAGACCATCAGAAAAGTTACTTTTGTGCAAGGAGCTGTAAAGAGGGCTAAATTATAACCCTAGTTTTCTACCATAGTGTAATATTGATACGGCAAACAGCCGGATTCCACACCCCACTTTTCACAGCTAAGAAATTAAATTTTTATGACGTTTTCTTACGAAGCAATTAAGTTAATTAACTTGTCAACTGAAATTTTATTATGGTGGCTAAACGTGCATTGATGATGAACTATATTTCCAAAATGATCCCTACATTTTCTTGTGTTTCCTCTAGGCCTTATTTCATGGGAAATTCATTGACACCGGATTCTCACTGCCTTTTTACAAACGTATCCTGAACAAACCTCTGGGGCTCAATGATCTGGAATCAATCGATCCTGAGTTTTATAATTCGCTCATCTGGATCAAGTAAGTCTTAGTGCTGTCCAGTATTTCCAACTTATGATGTCTTTAATTTGCATCAGTATAATTACAGAGTTTAACATTCATATTTTACCATTTATTTAGATTTGTATGATTTTGTTATTTGCACACAATTATTTATTTGTTACACGTTTACATCTAAAGAGAAATACATGTTTAGCTAGAATTTAGTTAGAAGTCTGTTTTTATTTAAGCTGTAACTTTGATTTGAAACCTTTTTATTTCATGGAGACCAAACTAAGCCAAGTTATAGGTCAGATTTGTGGAGAGGAAACCCAGCTTTTAGTCAGAATGCTACTTTTTCTAGGTATTATAGAACTATTAAACCACCTGTAATTGTATAAATATGAAGTAGAGCTGTTTTATACTGTGGACCCCCAACCTAAAAGTTACATTGTGGACTTTTAATTAATGATTGTTTTATTTTTAGGGATAACAACATCGAGGAGTGTGGTCTGGAGATGTTCTTCTCTGTGGATAAAGAGATTTTGGGAGAAATTACGACTCATGAGCTGAAGCCTGATGGAGGGAATATCCCTGTAACAGAGGAAAACAAAGAGGAATATATCAGGTACTATTCCGGGATGCAATGGGACGAGGGTTCGGGCCATAACATTGAGAGATGAGAGATGATAAAATTACCAGAAGGTTGTGTGCACGTGGGAAATGGTTATACAGTACCGTTTTCCACCTTAAAGACCCAACCTTGGGATCAGAGGACACACACTTTTTTTCTGTTTTTACATTTGACTCAGACTAGGGCTAATAGTGAGTTGCACTGAGAAGCTGTAGATCAAGAAAATCAACAATTAAAATGTATGAAGCAAAAATTGTGAAATGAACTACTCACTTTATTTATTAGAAATGTTCTCATATTGTCACAAGTCCTGTCTCGTAGACCCAATCTCAAGTCCAGTCTTGCCAGAATTGTCGTTGTGAATATATGTTTATAGCTTCTATTTCTAAGTGCGTAGTGTGTTTATGACATGACATGTACAATTTAGAGTTGACGCAGTATCCGTATCTACGTTGGTACAAAATGAACAAACAACAATAGTTTAGGCTTGTTGTGTAACCTGTACTAGTAACTAATTTGATCTAAAATTATACAATAAAGTTGTAAGTTGCTAAATCATGTATGTACAAGTTTAGTAATATGCAGTAAATTCCATCAATCTTTATTTATGGAGCCTTTTACAACACACAAGGGGGACAAAGTGCTTCCCAATAAGATCAACATGGTATAAAAACATGCAAAAATACTAAAGGTGCATTACGCAACTTTTAATGTTAATGCTTTGTCTAGAATGTTTCACAGTAGAGATTATCTACCGATCTATCTCAAGGGAGACAACTATAGACTACATTATCGGTCAGATCTGTGGAGAGTTGTTCCTATTCAAATTGAGTAGATGAGCTTCACAGTTCTGTATTCGTAGGAGATGTACAGTCTTATCATAATTTTCTCAGGACCTGAAAGTTTCATATACACCTACACGTGAAACATGACATCTCACTCTATTTTGGTGCGTTTATTATGTTTACAGATTAGTGGCGGAGTGGAGATTATCCCGAGGCGTGGAGGAACAAACCCAGGCCTTTTTTGAGGGCTTCAATGAAGTCTTGCCTCAACAGTATTTGCAGTATTTTGATGCCAAGGAATTAGAGGTACAATGAAGTAACCAGGAATACTGTTCTAGTATAAACATGTTTGATTTCTGCAGCAGTTTAAACCTGTTTTAATGTTTGCAGGTGATGCTGTGTGGCATGCAGGAGATCGACATCATGGATTGGCAAAGAAATACCATATACAGGCATTATACTAGAAACAGCAAGCAGATCATGTGGTTCTGGCAAGTGAGTACAGCGGCCCATAAAAATAAGGGAGACAAGGGATGCAGTTTTAACCTCACAACAGACACTTTGCATCCTAATTCAAACAGAATACTATATGTTAACTTTTTGATTGGAGGTCCGTCACCTGCTTGTTTATATGGTTATTACTCTACCTGAAATTTTACACATAATATGACATTAAACAGCTCTACCTTATATTTATTTTATAATTACAGGTGATTTTATAGCTCAAAAATGCCTAGAAAAACAGGCATACTGACTGTGAGTAGTGTTGCCTCTCTACAAATCTGACCTGTAACTTGGTCTAGTTTGGTCTACATGAAGATAGAAAGACTCAATACCATACTGTGAAAATCAATAACATTTCCACTGAGAAAAGTATCTGACGGACACTCCACCAGAAAAGTTACATAATGCACCATTAAAACGTTTTTGTAGCTCTCTCAAACCATTCATGTGCATGACTTTACAGCTGTGTGTACATCTTTCAAAGAGCTTTTTCAGAAGTGCAGCAGAGCTTCAACTATCACACAGTCTCACAGTCAGTCTATCTCAACATAAAAAATAAATCTACATTTAGTCCATTTTAAATGTACTGTTTTTATTGCAAATCTGTTGTTTGGAACACATTTTAAAAGAGCTTTACATCACAGTTCTGCTTAATTTTTTGCTGTATCCCAAAACCTTCCACATTAAAAACAAAAAAACAAAACATGTATTCTACCAACTGCAATCACCAGGCACTACTTGAATTAAAAATCATGTTAATTTAGATAATATTTTGGGCAATTTTGTGCAAGAATCTATTCTAATGTTCTTGAACCATGTTTTCACAGTTTGCAAAAGAAATGGACAATGAGAAAAGAATGAGGCTTCTGCAGTTTGTCACTGGAACGTGCCGCCTCCCAGTCGGCGGATTTGCAGATCTCATGGGTGTGTATCTCCCAACCACTGGAGATTATCCACGTACGCAAAGTGATGCAACACACATCCACATTTACTGTTTTGATTTTTGTCTACAGGGAGCAATGGAGCCCAAAAGTTCTGCATTGAAAAAGTGGGCAAAGAAAACTGGCTTCCACGAAGTCACACATGGTACGTTCAAATGTGCTAACTTCAGACAGACAGGTAAAGCTTTGTGTCTGGAGAGTGAGAGCATCATCATGACCTAACCCCTTGAGTCAGCTCTGATTCATTTAATCATAGGCCTGTCTTAATCTACTCTATTTCTGTATTGTATAACAGTGTGAGAAAAGTGACTGAAATAGTAGAATAGGGTTTATTGTTAGTAAATGTGTGTAGAGGTATTTAGAATTCCAACCTTTACTGAAAGATTATACTATATAACATTAACACTGGCCAACTTGGCAAATGCTGGTCGATTTTTATTTGTGATACTCAAGTCAGTTTTGTGTATAATTAATGCAGACCATATTGTTGCTTGTAGATGTGGTCCCTGCCAACTATAGCTCAATTTCTTACAGTATTGGGAAGTAACTGAATTTAACGAGAATACTTACTCAGAATACTCATTTTGTGGTACAGTTTTTCATTTGGTAGTGTTCAGAATACAGTTATATTCCAAAAATTTATTGAAGTACATGGCGATGCAATTCTGACTCTTGCAGTCTGTGCATGTGTGGTTTTCAGTCTCTAATTAGCACATTAACACATAACAACACAACTAATTATTATGTCATGCTTTTTACACAGTAATATGATGCAGCAATTTAAAAGTATTCTAAGTATCCAGAATACAGTACTCTAATTGGATCATTCAAAGTATTCTACCCGTCACTGCTGACAGATATTTTATTACAAATGGAACCATTGAAACTACAGTAACTAACGCTAACTTAAAAAAGCCATGATCTGTAGGTTTTCAATCATGGAACATATTTAACACTGTAAACTAACATATTTATATTCTCTGTAGTTTTAATCGTCTGGACCTGCCTCCATACAAGAGCTATGAGCAGCTAAAAGAAAAGCTGATGCTTGCTATCGAAGAAACCGAAGGATTTGGACAGGAATAACACACCAAGTCGAGCAGGATTCCCATTTTACACACCACTTCTGCAGCTGGGACTGGTCTAGGGCTACTTCATGTTGTTTTTAATTAGATTTTACCTAATTATTCTTTCTGCTTTTAATGTGTATAATAGTCATTCGATTTACTCACTAGCTAAACACATCAACTCACGCAAGACTCAAACCAGAAACTTCTTTGTACGAGCCCGGTCATGTCTGCTGTCTGCTGTTTTGGAAAGGGTTCCTCCTGTGTTTGTTTGCTCTAAAAATCGTCTTAACTGCCTCCAAAAGGCCCTATGCACTGTACGTAACTGTAGTTTAGAGGGAATCATTGCATTGCATTTGTACTTTTGGCATATCTAAAAGAAAAATGAAGGCACATGGGTGGAGCGTTTCAGATTAAGATTTTATTTTATTTTGGCGTAATTAATGTCAATGGACTAGCAAGAAGTCGTGTTGCATCTAATCAATGTAATGTGAACTTACTTTGACTTGTATCTTTTTAATGATTTTTTTTCAGACTAGTTTGCACATGAGAGCTGTGAGGGCCGGCTTGTTTTTAAAAGAGGTTGTATTTTTATGTGCAATAGTTTTTATAGAAAACACTTTTGCCAATTCTGAGCCATTCAAGGTTCGTCCGATCATTTTCTAAGACTTGGATGGAGTTAGCTAGAGATTTATTTCTGTGTAGGAATTATGCAAATTTTGGGTTGTTGTTTCGGGTGAAATGCCTTTTTGTCTGCCGTAACAACATAATTTAAAACTTTTGGGGGGTTTTACCAATGAAGTGGGCGATGTCCCTCTGAACGGTAGCCTCTTGATAAGTTGTTGACCAATAATGAGATTAGTGAGTCCTTGCTGTTAACTGTGATACATGACAAAACGTGTAAATGTTATATAGACCAAAGTATAATAGATGCAGTATATGCAGTGGGGCCATTAAATTTAGAGAACAGAAAATCAAAAATTTTGCAAACTGGGCCCTAGTTTTATAGGGTAGTAGTACATCATGTGTATGTTTATTAAGGTGATCATTCCTTGTTATCAGGCATCAGACGATTACCAAAGGATAACTCCAAACTACAACTCCTTATGATTTAAATCAAATATGCAGTTATCTTTCATCACCACAAGGATAGAACAGTTTAAATACAAAGTCTCTTATAAACACTAGTAATGACTTTATTGGTGTGTGTTTGTATAATTTAAGACTTAAAATTACAACTACTTGAGCTTCATGTAATCGTTTCACATGAATATTGTGTGCTTGACAACAAACCGTGGGATAATCTGCCTCGGATAAATAAAAACTCTCATAATTACTTGATCGCCTCAGTTCTTTTTTAAAGCTATTTAAATTATTTGATCTCTATAAAAGAAGGAAGGAA